>NDGN011418397.1:0-20286 GCA_002564285.1 Tympanoctomys barrerae
GGTGTCCAAATAGGCTGGCTTGTGCATATGGGACAGAGCAGTATAAAGAAGTTGGGAGTGATGGACGTAGGGCATTCTGGTTCTGCATGGTTACGCAGGTGGTCTGGTTGGGTAAGGTCCTAGAAGCAAAGTGTGACTAGACCCATAGGGAACTCAGTCCATAGGCCGAACCAAGGCAGCAGAGTTGTGCTGGACCTATGGGGACCAAGGGTTTTATTCCACATTCTGAACTTCCTGCAAGGCAAGATGAAATGCCAAGGGCGTCCCTCAATCAGGGTGAAGCTCGACACTACGGTAATTTGGTAAAACAAGGCCTTTGACTATGGCTCCCAAGTGGACCTCATCATCATTCTGTTCCAAATAGGTAACATCGCTGAATTTATGGCCACCGGACACCGTTCCTCTTCCTCTTAGTCACACACAGCACCTTGACTCCCTTCTGTGACTCCCCTTTGTGATTAAGGCAGTCAGAGGACAGGATCCTTCGGACCAGGGTGATTGGCAGAGCAGTGGTCCAATCAGGATGAACCTCAGGCATCCCACAGGCATGCTGGGGGAGGGCACAGCCTGCACTTGTGTCTCACAGCCTGAGAGTAGTAGGCTCTGCTAGTAAGTAGTTCCTGGCATGTACTCTCCTGGGCTTTTCACTGAAGATGAGCCCACAGGTTTCATTTTCTACAGAGCATGATTTGTGTCAAGTTTTCTACTACTTAATAATTTGAGATGAATGGGGTTATATTGTGTCTGTACTGTATCTTGATTTTTCAGGGCAGTATTTCATAACAATCAAGATGGACTGAAAGGAGATATTGTGAAATGGTTCTTTTTACTTCCTGGCATCAAAAAGACTGAGCCAAAATCCCAAACTGATTTTTTTTTGTCCCCAGTTATGGGTAAACAGACTTCCCCAACTCTATCTCTGATCCTCCTTTCCACTCGCCATCGGGTTTTCTACTTTTTAAAGTAAAAATATAGTTTGAAAAATACTTTAGAACTGCATGAGCTTTTAGGGATGAGAGGGTACAGTGATTAAGAAACCCAGGGGAGTCAGGCCAAACCTGCATAGAGGATCCCCACATGCTGACCCCATGCTGGGTATGCAGGGGCTGGACAGGGACTGCTGGTAGGGTCCTGCCCCTGGAGATGTTTCCTTCTGATGACCAAGATGGTCTTGGCATCAATCACAGCATCATCAGGCACAGTGCTAAAAGTGAACCCAGAAAATACTGTGGAGGGTTTGGGGTCTACCCACTCAGCCCAGTACCAAAGTCTTCACAGAGGAAAGGGCTTTGCTCTAACTCTAAACCTGTCATTCTGCTGGCAAAATCCCCATCTCCATTGCCCACAGCCACTATTCCAACTTGGCTCTGTTTCTCTCAGCTCATCCTCCACCTCCTCAGGGGACACCTTCATTTTCTGCTTCACTGAGCAAACAGAGATCGTCAGATGTAAGTGCTCCTGGTTTTCTTAAAATGCCATCCACCCCCATCCTTCCCTCTTGGCCTCACACTCCTCCTCTTCTTCCTTCTTTCCCTTGCCTCTCTCAGGCCTCTGCTTCTTCCCCACAAGGATGCTGACCCTTCAGCCTCTACGCTTGCCCACTTCCCTTGATGCTGTGACATGGCAGGGCCTTTGGCCAGGCCTCATCCTGGTGAGTTTCCTCACATTTCTTATCTGGTAAATAAGGACAAGGCCTGGCTCACATTGTTTTAGTGATTAAACAATATGACACATGCCAAAAAGTATTTGGCATAGCCCTCAACACCCAACATGTTGTACAGAGGATGACCGAGGGTGCCCTCTAGGGTGGCTGCCCCATGATCCCACTCCTCCTGATGTAAACACCCTGGCATAATCCCCTCCCATTAGCTGTGGACAGGACCGATAACTTGCTTTCAGTCAAGAGTATGGCAAAGGAGATGGATTGTCATTTTTATTATTAAGTAATGATATATAATACTCTATCATCTTGCTAGCCAATCTGCCCTAGACATTTTCCCACAGCTGCTCATTTATGCAAGGAGCCCACTTCAGAAAGCCCATATGGCAGGGAGCTTCGGGGACAGTTCAGTGGCTGAGGGCAGGCTTAGACCCACAGCCAGTGTAAATGAAAACTCTCGGTCCTGTCACTCCAGTGTACTGCAGGCTATGGCAACCACTCAGGTACCTCAACCATCTTCCTCCAGTCAAACAACCCAAAGAGAAACCAGCCCTGGCTGATGACCTTGATTGTAGCCTTGTGAGACCTCAAGAAATGGACCCAGCTGAGCTGCTCCTGACCCACAGAAGCTGTACAAATGTAGGTGCAGATTCGAAAATGCTTCAGCTGTGTGAAGGCATGTCTTGAGCCACTAAGCTTGTCATTTGTTACGCAGCATTAGATAGCTAACACAACACCACACGATGGATGTTAGCTTTGTTCTCGGCCTTGCTTTTCCCTCCAGCCTCCACGCTACCTTTATAGTTTCCTGTTCTTGGTTACCAGCTCTAGAAGGTAGCAGTGCCCATGGAGCTCTTCTCAGCCCAAACTGTGGGCATCTGGAGGGCAGCAGCTGTGCAATGCCCACAATCCTCTCTGAGGGGCCCACAGCCAGGCCGCAGCCCATGTAACACCTCTTTCTAGTTTCCTGTGTGATTAATGATGTGGTAAGTTAGAGTTGTGACAAGTGTATGGTGCCCCTGCTGAAAATGAACTCCATTAACGATCCTTTATGAAAAAGACAGCAGGAGGGTATGAAGCGGCTGGCTTCTAGTGACTGTGATGTGAGGACAGTGGAGGGAGATGGGGTGAGGAAGCCTGGATCTCAGATGGGGGTCAGCGTGGTGGCAGCTTGGAAGGCTCACTCAGCAGGGCTCAGGCGCCCCATTGTCTGGAGGTAAAGCCCCTAGACCCATCACTGTCTTGATGACCAAATCCCTCCACTCTGAGCCTTCCATCCTCTGTGTGCATTGACACATTCAACAAATACTTAAATCTTACACCTGCAAGATACCAGTGACTGTTCTGGAGTTAGGGATACATCAAGGGCCCTGATCTCTCACATGCCAGGGAGGAGGAGACATAATAAATAAATCAACAAATAAACACATCAGGATAGTTGTTGATAATGTCAAGTGCTCTGAAGGAAATAAACCAGGGCGATAAGGCAAACAATGACAGGTGGTGCGGCAAGTACATGTAATAGGTGGTCAGAGGCTCTCTGTGGGATGACACATTTTGGTTTAGCCTTAAAGGACAAAGTGCCAGAGATATCAAGGTCCAAGCAGAGAATTCTTCCAGCAGTAGGGCAGCAAATGCAGAGGCTCTCAGGCAGCACTGGCTGCAGCCTCTGAGAGGGAGGGTTGGGGTTCTAGCCTACCTCCCTGAGTCCAACTCAATATTTCTGGGAGTTGGACCTGTAAGATACATTTCTGGGCCAACAAGATAGCTCAGTGGACTAAGTGTCTGCTTAGGAGAGTGCAGGGACCAGGGTTCGATCCCATGCACCACATGCCATGCTGGCCCCACCCCAGGGGTACACTGAGCCAGCCACCGAGACTGGGCATGGTGGCGCACCCTGTAATCCCAGTTCTGGGGAGACTGAAAACAGCAGTATCACTAAGAGTCTGAACTGCATAGTGAGACCCCATATTGAATGAGAGAGAGAGAGAAAGAGAGAGAGAGAGAGAGAGAGAGAGAGGAGAGAGAGGAGAGAGAGAGAGAGAGAGAGAGAGAGAGAGATTTCTATCATTTCCATGTGTGTCTGATGCTCCAGGTCCCAGAACCATACAAGGATCCATCTTCTTCCTTGAGCTTCTCACTCTTCCAAAGAAGTAGGAGGCAGTCTGGATTATTGGGGAGCCTGGAAGGAGCTGGCCCTGTTCAGCCCCACCTCCCTCCTTCCTTCCTCTCTCCCTGCAGTGTATATTCAGGTCTGCCTTCCCTCCGGTCCCTCAGTAATCAAGGTGACACTCTTGGTCCTCAGCTGGCTTTCTCCAGCCTCTGCCAATTGCTTCTGCACTGGAGAGGGAAATGAGTATATTTTATTGATTGAGTTTCCCTCCAATCACAACAGGGAGGTTAATCCTGGTTGCAAAACAATCAATTGGCCTCTGGACTACAGAACCTCACTGGGATCTCACGTTTGCTTTCAGCTTCCACTAGACACATCAACTGGGGCATAAAGAAGTCTCACCCATTGGTCTAGTCCACATCAGAACAGACTGAGGTCATGATGAGAAGGTCACAAAGACAGTGTGGTGCCCTCTCTGAGCTTCCTGGTGACCTTTTGTGTCACATTTCTGCAAGCAATACATGCCCTAGAGGTGTGCTGAGAATAAGTAGCCCATCGTGGACCTTTGAGACTGGCAATGACTGGCATGGGCTGCTGTGTCATGAGAGGAGTACCCTAGGAAATGGGAAACTGACCCTGGTCTCTTAAAGATTGGATAGAAAGCAAGAAAATGTAAAGGCAGTTTCAAGCAGGAGAGACAGCTCAGCCTTGTGACCTCTGAGGCTGGCCCTGATCTCTGGTTACCAGTGACATCATGAGCCTGCAGGTACCAGGCCATTCTGGTGGGGGGCTGCCTGACAAGAACTCTCCCTATCCCTGGCCCTCTTTCCTACCCTGTCTTGGCTGTAGCTTGTACACTACATTTCTAAGAGCTTCCCCTCCAGCAGTGCAATGCCTGATGTACACACCTTGCATAGACCCCGTTGAGTGTGGGCTGCAGTCAGAGACTCGATCCTAATGACTAGAGCAAGGCTCAAAAGCAATGAAATGTCACCTAGTATTAGGCTATAAAAACCTGTGGCTCTCCCTTGTCTTCCTTCTTGCTTGCTTAAAGCAAATTGACAGATTGAAAGTGGCCCCACAGAGGCTCATGTGGCAGGGACAGAGGGTGGTTGCTAGCCAACAGTCTGCCAGGAACCCAAGCCTGATAATGACTGCAAGGAAACTTGGAAGAGGGCTGATTGTTGTCTGAGTGAGCCTGGGGGTTCTGCAGCCCCAGGGGACACCTGTTCTACAGCCTCCTGATAGACCAGCTAGGAGCACCTGACTCCTGACAGTCCAGCTACAATGCACCTGACTCCTGATACTCAGATGCTAATAGATGTTGTTTCATGGTTCTGTGGCTTGGAGGTAATTTGTTACAAACCAGAATAGATAATGAGTATAGATTTGGATATCAAGAGAAAGATAGTGTTGCGGCACATATTTTCACAGGAAAAAAAAAATTAAGGTGACTTTGGAACCAGGCAGTGGGGCAGAGGCTGCGAATATGCTGAGGAAATGGCCATAGAAATCTCCAATTGCCTCAGAGGCTGTTTGCAGAAAGATGGGCTTTGTGGATGGAAGTGAACACATCCCTTGAGGCTGGTAGAAGGGGATCTATGCTAGGGGGTGGCAGAAAGCTTAGTGACACTTGTCTGTGTTTATGTGGCAGGAGTATGCATCTTGTACATTGTCACCTCATTATGGCGATGTCCAAGGCAAGTGCTGAAGATGATATATGAGGAGAGGGGAAAGTGTCCAAGACAAAGCACCCGGGACTTGCTTTTGCTAGTGTTGAGGGTTCTTAGTCTTCCAACATAGCGAAAGATGCTAAAGTTAGGAAGTGGCTTTTGAACATTGGCAAAAAGAGGCAGTCTGGAGATAAAGCTAAGAATGTGACTGGGTAGCCTTTACTGAAGACCTCAGAAACATCAAAGGGTCACACAAAGCCCTTTTAAGTGATTATAGTGGGCCTTGAAAGTTTCCAGACCAAACATTAGGGTCTCTAAGAGACACAGTGATGTCCTTTGGTCTCCTCAGCAGGAGACTCAGGCTGGAAAAGGATTTAGTTCAAAGGAAATGATGGGTGTGGCTTCTGGGCCTAGAAAGAGTCTCAGTGAGATTTACAGAAACCCCACAGTTTGAGAAAACTAATATTGGACTGACAACTGGGCTGAAAGGGACCAAGACAGCACTACATGAGAAAGGCCACAAGACCCCTAAAATTCCCATCAGGAAACAGGCTGAAGAGCCAAGTTAGCGTCAAGCACACGCTTCCTTGGGACTGGGATAGAGCACTCACCTAATACTCCAGAGACACTGCATGTAGTCCCCAGCACCAAGCAAAGAAAAGACACATGCTTTCTTCCATGAAGGAGGAAGAATGACTCAGAATTGCTACGAGCTTAGAAGGTGGAGTTCAGTCATGGAAAACCTGTCCCAATCTCTGAAAGGTAATCAAGATACTTCTGGCATTTTTCTGGCTCGATTTCTAAACTTTTATGGACCGGTACTTCTTTGCACTTCACGCTTCCTTTATAGTAAGATGTCTAGAGCCGTGGCCCTAATCTATCCCATCACTGTACATCAGACACATGGGGGAAGGTCATTTCTCTTTAGTTTCACACATTGCCACATTCAGACCAAGCAATTTTCTACAGCGCGTATTTAAGGAGCTACAGACGAGCCACATCCACGCCAGGCCCTGCTATGGATGATAAGTCTGAACTTTATGCTGTCACAGAAGCAGACATTTGTAGGGCTGGGGAGGGAGTGGCTATATTCTGCAGGTGGAAGAGATGGGAATCCCCGGGAGTGGGCAGGAGGTTGTGCTGGATGTGACATGGCTGCTGCCTCCCATGTTCCTGACTTTGTGCAGTCTCATCCCCTTGTGTGGATTGGATCTAGTGACTCACTTCAGGCCATAAAGGACTGGCTCCTCTGTCTGACTCTCTCTTGACTTACACAAATCAGGCCAATTGCTGTGTCTAAACTGCCTATGGAAAGAAGTAGGCAGAGATGTAGGTTCTTGTTTCTTGTCTGTCAGTTTCTTGCAATCTCTTGTCACAGTATGGAGTAACTTGAACCCACAAATACCCAATAATCCTTCCCCCAGGTGAATTCTGGGATCTTTGCAGCTCTGTTGGATGCTTTGAGTAAGGGAAATCCAAAGCCAGAGAACCAAGCTAAGACCTACCCAAATGCCTTACACAGAGGAAATATGAGATAGTATTACTTCAAACCTGTATGCTTTGGGGTAATTTGTGATCCAGTAGTAGGCATTTAATACACTCAGCCCAAGATCCTATTGTATAGTTATTTCCCCTAGAAACACTATCTTCTCTTGGCTAGAGCCCCAGGGCCTTTGCACATGCTGCTCCAAGCCAGGATCATTTCTATCATCTACATCTGGAAAACTTTCACCTGTCCTAAAGGACTCAGATGAAGTATCCTTTCCTTTCGGAAGCCACTTTTGACCCCCTGGCCTGCCTCTGTGTTCCCATAACAGCTTATATTTGGTTCCTACAACTCATATAGCTCATGAGCTCGTAAGTCATATAGCTCATATAGCTTGTAAGTCAAGGCATATCACAGCATAACTACTATTTGTCTCCACAGCTGGTAGACAAGGGCCTATTCATCCCAGGGCCCTATAACTTAACGTTTTGCATGGCATAAAATAACAATAGCAAACTTTTATTAAAAACCAATGCTGTGCTTGATGCTGGTTGAAGTAATTGTCTTCATTAGAAAAGCAGTGAGGAGGGCCGTGGATATAGCTCAGCGGCATAAGCGCCTGCCTGGCGAGTGCAAGGTCCCAAGTTTGATCTCTATTATGGAAAAAAAAATTTAGTGCTGAGGAGATAGCTCAGTAGCATAAATGCTTGCCTGGCAAATGCAAGGTCCTGCGTTCAATCCCTGGTACCTCCTTTGAAACAAAAGAAAGGCAATGAGGGAAGTGCTTTAAACTCCCCACTCTGCAGAGGAAGAACTTAGATACCAGGGTAGGTTCCCAGTTCACACCTCCTGGAATGATTGAGTCTGAAGAAGCAGGTTGATCCTGCCTTGCGCCTAGCAGTCCCAGGGCTATGTAGAGTCTCCCTGCTGTCAGGGACTCTGCAAATCCCCGAGTGGGTCCAGAGGATTTCCTAGGCATCTAGACATATACTCTGCTCTCGACTGGCTATGCAGTTAGGTATTTCCAGAGCGACACCTGGATGTATCTCTTGGTGCTTCCGAAACACGAGGGCCTGGCTGGCACCCAGAGAGATGAATGTGTGTGGAAACCGCACCTCCAGCTTGACTGCAGCAGTGGCTCGCGGGCAGCGCAAGCATGTGTCTCTCCTCACACCAGGCACCAGAAGCCATGTAAATCCCCCAATGTACATGTTCAAGTGAACAGATGTGGTGTTGTATTCTTAATGCATTATATGAGATTAGCAGCCCTGGGCATAGAAGAACTCTGCTGTCCCCGGGCTGCCCCTCGCCCATGCAGCTGTGAACGCAGTCACACTAAAGGATCTGGCCTCGCTCTTGTGGTCTCCACTGCCTTGGCAAGAAAGCGAGGGAATTTCCCAGTGCTGCTCCCCTGGCCAGGCGCAGCAGCGCCATCTCTGTGGGTCCTACGCCTGCTTCCTCAACACCTTAAGAGAATGTCCTTTATGGAGGGCCCAAATGTTCTCGGCAAAAGAGGTTTGTGCGGTTTGTGTCTCAGGAAGCGAACTCAGGATTCTGTGCTTGCCAGACAGGCGCTTGTGCTGCTGAGCTAGATTCCCAGCCCCAAAGAGGTTTGTAAGGATGGAGGGTTGTAAAGATCTGGAAAATGCAGAGTGAATGCTGCAGTACCCGAGATCAACACAAGAGGGCATCTGCATGGATGTCAGAAAAGATGGGGGACCTGTTTGAGATGAGAGTCCCTGCGGGGTCCCCAGTTCTGTCCAAAGGGGAAACACACTTAAATTTTTTTTTCTTTTTTGGTACCAAGGATCAAAAGCAGAACCTTACGCTTGCCAGGCAGGCACTTAGGCCGCTGAGCTAACTCTCCAGCCCAGGAAGTATAATGGTTATTTCCCACGTATGCTGGGGACTGACTATGCGCCGGGCTGATATCCAAGCGCGACTCAGTCACCATCATGTAAATTCCAGGCGCAGCACCAACGCCTCACCCCTCTCCCCGAGCCAAAGACCACCACGAGGCCTCTGCCGTTGAGCAAAGCTGGGCTCATTGACTGATCAAGGGGTGCACATCACAGGCAAGTGTGGGGTGTCTTAGTGAGAAGGTGCTGGAACAAACTTACTACAAGATGGAGTTTGTATTAGATGATTTGGGGAAGGCTCAAGGAAGCCGAGCTTCGCCTGGCTTGATGCTGCCAGGAAGCGCACGTAATCCAGAAGGTGGGAGGACTAAATCAAGATTAGAGCCGTGATTGGTAAAGAACCTGGTATCGTTCCATCAGCTGGGCTGGGTCGTGGTTTTATATTTAGAATAAAGTTCTCATGGTCTGAGTTCAGACATGATTTGGGAATGGACTTGTTTTTGTCTTAATGTACAAGGCCTCATCAGTATAGCCCTGTGAGATGCCGATATGCTATGAATTATTTAGACATCAGGAAAAGCCCCAGACCTCAGCGTGGGTGCAGCTGTGTCCCGAAGGTCCACTGCTGCCCGTGTGGGGCAGCCCCAGCCCCAGCCCTCCTGTTCTTTGTCTCCACTCTGTGCCAGTGCATAGAAACAGACAAACACAAATGTTGAGAGGTTTTCGGTGCCCTATTCGCGCTGTCCCTGCTGGCAAGTGGTGCTGAGACTTCTGGGCCACTGGAATTCCCGTGGGAACCAAGAGCCAGCGGGGGCTGGCGGGACATGCTGTGCTTTTGGGAAGCCAGGTCGACCCCGAGGGGAATGGCCACAGAGGAGGAGAAAGGAGAAGGAAAAGAGGCTTCAGGGTCAGAGATCTCAGCCTTAGGGTCTGTCCCTGCCACCTACAAGCCATGTGGGCCGGGGCACTTTGTTGAATATCAGAGATTTTGTTCCTTTTTCTCCATAATGAGAATTTAAAAAAAAAATCTGCTTTCCCAGCTTCTTGGGAGAATATAATAAGGGAATAGAGTGTGATATGTGGGAAACAGCCGTCACCTTGAGCGCTTACTGCCTTCAAGGCCTTTTTGCCCCTCACATGTACTAACACAGCTCACAGAGCAACCCCAGGAGGCAGATTCCGTGACAGCCTCTGGCTTTCAGGTGAAAGGATGGAGGTTCAGAGAGATTAAACATCTTGTCTGAGGTCACACAGCTAACGGGTAGCAGCACTGAGGCATTCTGGCTCTGGTCCCCTCATTCTACCGCCTCTCATGTTAGCTGTGGGGCTCTTTCTCTTCCTGTGTCGCTCCAAATCATGAACTTCACAACTCCAGTCATGTTTTGATGGAGATTTAGTGCGCTGAAAGTCCCCAGACCTGCGACTTTTGATTGCAGATGGGTCTAAGCTGCTTGCCTGGCTCTGCTTGGGAGAATATTCATTTCCTTTTAGAAGGTCAAAACATTCCTGGCATGATAGATAATATAGATTCAGGTCACAGCAGTACACAGATCAAATAAAAAGTAGTATTGCCTTATTGGTATTTCTACACCTTTCAGTAGTAAAGTCAATGAAAAGTGTTGGGAAATGGGTAAAAGCTCGAGTGCGGGAGATGACCCAGGGTGGCAGAGCCCTCTCCCAGCAAGGTATCTGATGTGTGAACAGAAGGCAAATGTGGCCAAGAGGAAGTGGGTCAGACAGGGCCGTCTCTGATCCTGTAGTAGCCAAAGCTGCTCACTGTGGCTGTGGAGTCCAGCTCTGCGCCACCCAGCATTGCCTCTTGCCAGCCCATCCGTGTGTTCCCAGGTTGAGTCATAAGTTCTGGGAGGATGGCAGCCAGGACCCCGGGGCCCAGTGACTCTAGTAACTGGGGCCCTTTGTGCCTCAGACCCCTCCAGTTCTGGCTCCAGCACCGCACGGGGGAGATGAAGGCCTAGGGATGACATCAAGATGTTGCCGTGTGCTGCTGCCATCCTAGATCCCTGCCATCGACCTCTCAGAGGCTCATCTGTTCTTAATTATATCTCAGAATCCCAAGGCATTACGACTCTGAGAATTTGGGGAATTTAGCTACTTAGAGGATTCATAACAATCAAAGTAATCCTTGCTATTTATGAGGTTTCCTTTTTTCAGACTATGAAAGCCAGCTAGACAACACTGTTGTTGTGAGGGCAATCTGGAGTTGCTCTCGAGTTCTCTTCAGGAGTCCTTGGCCCTCCGTTGGCATTATTTGGTTAGGATTAAGGAGCTGGGTAAAAAGGGGAGTTTTCTCCATTACTTCCCCATGGAGACAAAAGATAAGACAAAGGGGTTGTACCAAGTAGAAGGGCCGCTCGGGTGCTTGCCCAGTCGGGGTCTTCTTCTGGGGACTGTACTGTTCCCCTTGCTCTTTGCAGAAAGGATGCTCCTGTCTGCTGAACTTGCTCCTTTGTAGCATCAGGTGATTGGAGAAGAAAGAGGACACTTGAATAATGAGCAGAGCCAATTAGATTTTCTCTGATGACAATTTGATAAGAAGCACAGAAATAGAATCGGCCATGGAGTCCCTGGAGCCATGTGTGGCCATTTGAGAGGAGACACATGAACAAGCAGGGGAAGGGGCTCAGCCTCTGTAACCCCAAGCTGTACACTAGCACTTTCTGCACTCTGCATTTGTTCAGTCCCTCCTTTTGAACCCAGTGCCTTCACATGAGGCTACTGTTGCAGGAAGGCAAGGCTTTCCTCAGTCACACCATGCCTCACTTTCAGCTGCAGCAGAAGCTGAAGCCCAGAGCCATGTGCAAGAGATGGGAACAACCCTACTTGCCGTGGATTGTGAACACATAGCACCACAGGCTCCTGGAACTGCAGCATGTGGGCTGTTCCAGAGACCCCTGCTGACGCATCAGAAGGCAACATGGGCCTCCCTAGAGGCTTCAGGGTGTCGAGCATGGCTGCCCCTGACCTCCACAGTTTGAAAAGGGGCCTAGCAAAGTCCCTACAAAGGAGCCATTGTTATGACACCACACTCCATTGATCTAACAGCTGCGGCAAGGACTAGAGGCAGCAGACAGAGGCCCAGGGAGCGCGACTGGATGAACAGCCCTCATTGATCTATTTACCTGCTCTATGGCTGGCAAACTCTGTGACTGAAAGGCATCCGTGGCAGGTCTGAGCTGGAAGGGCATCTTAGGGAGGCCCCAGGGTGGCACAGTGCTGTCACAGGTGGGAAAACCAAATGCCTTAGACACCACTGAAATGTGACCTTCCCAATTTCTATCAAGGAAATCTAAATAAGTCCCATTGTTTATGGGACAGCCTTTAGGGGTGGGGTGGGGTGTATGTTCTGTAGCCCTGTTTCCCACAGGGAGGAAAGCAAAGAATATTTATTTATGTGGCTCTGTGGGACTGAATCATAAGCTTTTTGGATAAATGAAAAAAAAAAACCCAGAAACTTGCTACCAAGAGAACAATGTGTTGTCACTAATTCAGACCCCTCACTGAACCTACCCTGTGGGACATAGACAAGCAAATAGGAGAGTTTACCCAGCCAGAAACTCCAAATGCAGCATGGGGGACAGGGTTATGAAGACTCCAGCTTTTGTCCAGCCTTTGCTGAGTGCATTTTTAGGTCAATCTGCCCATGAATCTCTGGCAGGCAAATCATAAAACACCCCTTCACCTCTTATTAAGTGGAGTCTGCAAATAGTCTTTTACCCCCTGTCCCTTATTTAAAGTGGCATGGGATTTAGTCCCTGAGGCCTCTGCAGCCTTGATGGTGACCCAATCCCCCAGTGGGAACTGTCTGTCTGCCTGGTCTGCTGCAGTCCCTGATCCCTGTTCTCTCTTCCAACGAGATGGAAGCTTGACAAAACCCTATTTCTAGATTGCTGTGGTTTGAGTCTATTCTCTCAAAGCTTGGGCTTGTTCTCTCCATTTCTATTAATCCACAAGTGTACATGACAGCACCTGTGTCATGTGCTCACCTGGTGCCCTAAGACTTTGTCTTTTCAAAACCGCCAGCCCAGACCAGGGTAGATTTTTGCCTTACATACTTTCATGGTTGCTATGGACAGTCATTCTGCCTACACTTCCAGCTTGAACCAGGATCACCATAATCATGAGTACTGGCTTTCCAGGAAGAAAGAATTGGCTTTGAATTCTATGCATACTGCTAATCATATGGACATTGGCAAGTTATCTAACCCTGTCCTTCTGAGCCATATTTTCCTCACCCGTGCAAAGGGGTTATTAGAACTGGATCGTGTCTCGTATAAAATAAATGAGATCACAGACATAAAGAACTTAGCTCAGTGCATCACATCCCAAGCTAATATATAACGTTTATGGAGAGCTTACAATATATTAAGTTCTGTGCAAAGCATTATCTCACTTAATCTACCCAAATACCCTGTGAGCTTTTATTATCTCAAAATTTTGAATGATAAATCCGAGGCTTGAAAGGTCAACAGCTGGTCAGTGCTTGAGTAAGCCCTGGTTGTGACCTCACAGAAACCAAAGATTATGATTTATCTAATTCAGTGTTATAGCATCCTAGCTACCAATTTATTATTTGTTTCCATTTGCAGGGGCCACTAAGCCGTTGTTTTATTTCTGTCTGTTTGTATTCTTCTCCCTCGTGTGGCTATTACTGGGTCTTTTAATACAGTCAAACCTTCCGTCCGGATTAATACATTTGCATACAACCTACACTTTAATCAGAGATTAAGCGAGTCTGACTCAGATTCAGCACTTTGGACAGAGCCACGGCGTGTGCGCATGTGCGCACTGATGTAGTCAGTATTGCATTTGCATCTTAAAACTACACTAAATGTGTGACCCACATGTAGGAAAATACTGCCTTTCCCGCTTCTTGTTCACTCTAAACAGTGATTCAGGCTCTCTTCTTCCTCAGAGTCTGTGAGATGAGGCAGGATTGCCATAAAGATTTTATGAGTCCAAGAGAAACATTACTCAAGCAGGCTTTATTTCAAAAGCATCACTCTGAGGCTGTGGGATGTTGTTTAGAGGAGAAGCAGAGCTCATCCTGATGGGATACTTATACCGCAGGAAAGACCAAATGTTGCCGAGCATCCTCATAATGCTTACTAGATGAAAAACTTGTTTAATTTGCTTAAAATCAACAGACTACATAAAAAATATTGTCAGTGTCTCTAGGCCCATACTTGAAGCCAGTGATAAATATGATTTCCCCCCTATTTTCACTAAGACAAGGAGGAAGAGAGTAACTGTAGTGGTACTTTCAGGCCTTTAAACACTAGGACAAAAAGCAATGTATGTATAGTGGGACATATGTGCCAGGCACTGTGTTGAAAGTTGCAAAGCAAAGAACGCAAATTCTCTGCACTGGCGATCTCACTGAGTGGTGGCAGAGAGATGTGTACTCACATACATCAAGCGAGGCAAGGAGATAAGAGTTGGGAGAGAAATAGAAACAGGTTTGTGTACTGGAAGCGCACCGCAGAATTGTGTGGGACATCCCCTGCCTGTTGTCAGCTGACAAACTCTTACTTATTCTTCAACAACTCTAATCTGTGAACTCTTTCCTCACTCTCCAACACAGAGTTCATCCCTCCCTACCCCGAGATTCTCACACAATCTTGGAGGAGGGAAAGTAGAGAGGACACAAACTAAGTACTTAAAGTGCATGTAAAGTGTTCTTTAGGGGAAAGAGCAGGAAGCCATTGACAGTAAAGGAAGATGTAGAGATGTTTGAATCAGATCTTGAAAAAGGTGAAGTTTATTCTGGATGGGAAAAACAGGAAGAATGAAGATGTGACAGGAGAAATAGTCATGATGCATTTGCAGAGGGACAAGTAGCTTGGGGGTTGGAGGATCAAGGCACAGGAAAATTATAGGGGAGCTGGCAGTGATGAGATGAACAGCAAAAGATGGGTGCTGAGTTAGGGTCCAGTTACAAAAATTCTGCTGTAAGTTCTGCCAAAACACATATAAGGGGTTGGAGTGTAGCTCAACAGAAGAGTGTGTGCTTAGCATGATAAGGCCCTGGGTTCTGTCCTCAACACCAGAAAAATATGAATAATAAACATTTTATCTTTTACTGATTTTTCTGTACACAGGAAGTAATATAAAATTGCTGTAAAAGCTCCAGAAACTTACAAAAGAACATAAAGTAAAAGATACATTAATATCCCATTCAGAGCTAAGGATGTTAGCTCTTTTTCCTACTTTTCCCTTTTTTATTACTATTATATATGTATGTATATAAAATTTTTACTTTATACTATATATTCAGTTTTGTATCCTTATTTTTTTTACTTAATATCACATAGTAAGCATTTTCCAATTTCTTTGAACATCCTTTGAAACTGTAATTTTAATTGCTACATGTTTTATGAGCCACCTTGATGGCAGTTTGTTGAACCATTAATGTAGCCCAGATACTGTTACCTTTTTCTGTGTATAATAAATAATACTGTAGTGAACATCTTTGTGTGTAGCGTTTTACATTAACTTCTCACTGTTTTCTTGACATAAATTCCTAACTGTGGTATGGACATTTTATATTTTAATCATTACATGAAATGAACTTCCAAAAAGGTCTTGCCAGTTTATAATCTCACCAACAGGTCTTGTGGCTCTAAGAGGTTAAATGAATTGCCTGAGACTAAACGGCTGGTGACTGCAGAAGTGGGAGTCAAACATGAGAGTTGTTTCCAAAAGCGATGGCAGAACTCTGGTGGGAAGGTGGGGAGTGGGGTGGCTAGAGGTACTGGAGCTTCCAGGACTGAGGTTGACACCTCCGGGGTGGGTAGGTTGTCTAATGAGACAGCTTCAAAGAACAGGCCGCCCCTGAACAACACCTGTGATTTCATACTTTCTAAAGCTGCCTACGTGTCATGGCTCTTTTCACTGTGGGACAGTAACCAGACAGAAGAGAAATACAATATATCTAACTCTATCTTGACCAGCATTCCTTTGTAGACTTTGGGGCTTGGGTGACACTAGCAGGAAGGGCACATGTAAAACCTTGTCTGCTTTTCTGAAAGTTGGTTCAAGGAGGATTCCTTGCGGAAGAGGTCATTCTTGGGATTAGGCTTCAACCAACCATAATGAGAATCTCCAGACCTCAGTACCTGCTTTCTCGGTCATCTCATAACTCAGAAATGATTTGATGAAGGATCAAAGATTCAGGATCCAGAACTCTCAACCGTTCTACCTTGAACAACTAGCCAACTTCATGGCCACATATGTAATCATGTAAGACAAGGGACGAAACATCAACTACAAGAATGATCTCTGTGCTGAATCAAGGTCTGACTCCTGTAGTCACCTCTTGTTTAGGTGTCTGTGAACTATACAAACCTTTTCCCACCAGGTGGACGATGAACTACCTATAATTGCATTCCTCTTAGTACATGATGTGTTGGTGTAAACGTGTCAGCTAGAACTGGGGTTCCAGTTCTGAGTCTGCTAGCAACCAGCTGTGTGTTGTTGGGTGAATTGCTTCATATTTTTGGGTCTCAGATTACTTCCTGGATTGTAAGTAATGGATTTACCTCATCGGTGAGCAATGAGGACCAAATGAAATGTCAGCACTGTGGCAAGTGGTAAGATGTTAGGGCCCCTCATGGTTATCTTTCTCTAATCAGAATTTTTCAAAAGTGGTTCCTGACTGCAGCATCAAGAAGTTCTAGAGTGAGGAGTTAAAATGTGGATTGAGTCATAGCCCTACTGTACTGAGTTACAGTTCATAAAAGTGGGATCAAGAAACTTCTGTTTATTTCTGCACAGTATCCATAGTGTGAAGAAGTTGGAAGGCCTTCACGCTTATTATGGGCATGCTCCAAAACTTTCTGAGAGATCCACAATCAAGGATCCATCCGATCCCTTAAACTAGGGAACAGGCCCTGTTTTTAGGGCATTTCTTTTCCTCAGTGTCAGTAGCCTTATCTCCTGATAGGCTTTGGAGAGAGGACTGGGAAGGGCTGGGGAAAGGTCCACCTAGAGCAGGGCTTGAAGGATTTCTAGAATCTTCAATACAGCCAAAAGGAGAGAAGCAGTCTTTGGAATGCAAAGAAGTGGGGCAGGGCAGGGGCTCCAGGGCAACACTTGTAGACTGGTTCAGGGTTCAGTGCTCCAAAGCAGACACACAATGGCCCACAGAAGCCTGGACAACATTGTGGAGGTCAACACATCCAACTCCAGACCTGCCTTCCGTTGGACTCAGAGCTCCCAGAAAGGCTGAGTGTTGCTCTGTGAGTCCTCCAGTCCCCTCACCTGCCCTCTTTCTCTGCTCTCAGCTTGCTCCTCATGCTCGGTTTCATGCTCCGAAATCCACCCTTCCCTGGGCTGCAGTAACACTATGCTAATCCAGGTCTCATCTGTCTCTTCTTGGCTTCCATAGTAAGCAGATTCAGCCAGCATGGTCTTTCAAAAATGCAAAGCAAACCATGTCACTTTGTCGCTGTAAACTTTTCAATGCCTCTCTCTTGCCCTCAGAATGAAATACCAGGAATTTGTCCTCCCCTACCTCTCTACCCCCATCTCCTCTCAGCTTCTCTTGGCTTTCTGAAGCACAGACAGGAACTCCCTGTCTCCAGGGCTCTGGTCTGGCCAGTTCCCTTGAAGACCATGCTTTCCAATTCCTGCCTCTGGCTTTCCCTACTGTCACTGCTCTCAGTCCTGTGCAGTTCAACAGAGACGGGAGAGATAGGAAAAAGACAGCTATTCTGAGTATTGCCCCAGCCTGTGTGCTCTCACCATGCACCATGCATAGTAAGAATTTTACATTCAATTTCTCATTTTGATTCTCACAGTAGCCCCATGAGACAGAGACAGACAAGAACAAAAGGCCCAGAAAGGTTAAATAACTTGCCCAATGTCATGTGACAGCACAAGTGGTGCAGATGATTCTGAAAGCCAGTTTGTCCAAATTCCAAGATTTATCAGAAAGCTACCTCAAAGAAACAGGCCCTGTTCAGATCCATCTCCAGTGGTCTATGCAGGAACAGCCACCCATCCTGAAAAGAAACCCCTTAAGATAGAGTATCCTCAACAATCCGAGTGCTCAGCCTGTCTTAGGGGGAGGCAGTGTTATGACTGCAAGATGATGAGGACAACAGTGAATTTAAATCCCAGCCATGGCTGAAGAATATCTGCTTCTCAATTCAATTTGGTTCAATCCAATCCAATTGAACTCAGTGCAGTTATCGAGTGCCCATCATGCACCCTGGAACGCAAATGTGAGTGGGCCAGAGACCAGGGCAGAGGCTCCTCTTAGGAAATCATCACTAACCCAGACTGTTACTGGTATGCTAGCAACCAGGGTTCCCAGCAGGAATCCTGTGGCCAGCCTTGGAGCTCTTAGCAAGAGGAGAATCTGCCAGGACTTTTGTTAGCTACCGGTCAGTTTCCTGTTTAGTGGCTGCTTAGAATTACGAGTCCTCTGGCCATATTTCTTATAAGACATGCAAATAAAGATACTATGGAGCTGGGGAGAAAGCTCAGTGGTCTCAGTGCCTGCTGGCAAGTGCAAGGACCTGGGTTTGATCCCTGGTACCGTATGCCGTGCTGGCCCCGGAACCCCGGGTGTACTATGTTAGCCACTGAAACCAGGTGTGGTGGTGGGTGCATGCCTGTAATCTCAATGCTAGGGAGGCTGAGACAGGAAGATCACTATGAGTCTGAGCTGAATGCAGAGAGACCCTGTACCAAATAAATAAATAAAAGTTTAAAAAAAATGAAAAGGAAAAAAAAACATACTATGAGTTTAGCCTTACAAGTATCTTAAGATATAAAGAAACAAACTGGCATTGAATGGCTGAGGTCATAGGCTCAAGTGACAAAGAACCTGTCTCTGTACCTCCCAACTTGAACAGGCTATATTAATTTTTCAAGTCCCAGTTTCCTCAACTGCACAAGGAGATGGAAATAATACCTTCTTGATAAGATCATTGAAAGGGTAAGAACAATTATGCACCAAAAGTGCTTAGCACAGTTCCGTGTGTTTAAAAAGAATGCAAGGGGTTTTAGCTAGCACCATTCCTATTCTGGATTGGTTAGATTGGAACAAACCATATTAGTAACTCTGATACTTAGCCTGGTCACTGATACTTGCTCAGTGCCTCTTATCTGCCGGGGGGCACTGGGTGCCAAGCTAAAGGCTTGGAATCTATCCTACAGGTGGCAAAGGCAACTAAAGGGTTTTCGGCAGAGAAATAGGATGGCCAAGATGGGCATTTAGCAGCTCACAGTGGACCAGGAGAGAGGGTGACAGTGGTGAGCCATTCTGGAGGCCAATAGGATGTTACGTCAGTATCACAGGGGTGGAAGCAAGAACAGGAGACCTGCTGGTGCAGACAAAGAGAAAGCTGGAAAAAAGGTACTGAGGAGGTAGAGCTGCCAGGACTTGACAGTTAGGAGGTGGGAGCGGGTGACCATTGCCCCACTCTGCACAATGTCCCCTGGGACATGATCCCGTCTGTGCACCTAGGAGAGGCTGAAGGTCTCTTGGTTTACCCTGAGCGTGGAACACAAGTGGTTCTTTCTCCTGAAGCATAGAGCAGAAGCCCGGTGAGGGCAGAGCCCTAGAGGGATTGTTTCACACCACAGGCTGACGGGCCTGGGAGCTCACAGCTCACAGCTGGGGCCAGCAGCCAGGTGCAGGAAGGGGCTTCCCCAGGGGCTTCACCGTCTGCTGAGGGACAGTGGAAGTCATTCCCAATCGCAGTGTAGTTTACGGGGAAGTCACCAAAGCTGGTTAGAAAATGAAAACCTCTGAAAATGGTCCAAATGATGGGGAAGTGACTCCCCCTGATTGTTGCTGTTTTGTGCCAGGTGCCATCACCAGATTGTGCTTACTCAGCAGCCTTCAGAATGACTGTGGAAGGAATTTGCCGCCCATTCTACAGATAGGGAAACTGGGGCTCAGTTACTTTTTTGATACTATGGCCCAGTTTTCATGGGAAGAATCAGAATTCAAGCCTACCTCCTTGACTCCAAAGTCTGCCCTCTGTCTTCTACAATGTATTTCATAATCTTTAATTTTAAAAATCCCATTTCTTCAGACACTCACGTATTGATGGTGGCACCAAAAAGTGATCAAATGCTTTTAGAAAGCAATTTAGAGTCTGAACACTATTCATTCTGGGAATTGCTCCTAAAGAAATAATCATAAATTCAGGGGGGGAAAAGACTTACACACAAAAGTATTCTTTTCAGAAATATTTATAACATGGGCAACCATAGACAGTCTTAATGTTCCAAGAGAACCAGGAGAAATGGTTAAGTAAACTGTGATCTACCCACTTAATGGAGCATTTGGAGGCCAAGTATTTAAAATAACAGAGAAAATGCTAACAAGTTTGAGGTGATCAGGATAAAAAATGGTTTATCATTATTACCATACAACCTAGGCTGTTAAGCTTTAATAACTCAGGTCAACAATTTCTGACATTGCCAGTGAAGCAGAAGACCCAATACTATTATGGACT
>NDGN011418401.1:0-17863 GCA_002564285.1 Tympanoctomys barrerae
TAAGCTTGTTCCAAGTAGGTGCTTTAGACCACTGAGCCATCTCACCAGCCCCTAATTTTTTATTTTGAGACAGGGTCTCATTAATCAGTAAGTTGCCCAGGCTGAGCTTGCACTTGCTACCTTCCTGCCTCAGCCTCCCAGAGTGCTGGGATTACAGGTATGTACTATCATTCTCAGCTACAGACCAAGTTTTTTTTAATGAAGCAGGTGTCTAGCAGCCCACTGCAGGTGTGTATACATGTGTAATCAGCCATACATGTGAAGGATTGCAAGGTGGGGAGCCCTGGGGCAAAAGCCCAGAGGCTTAGGTGCCAGGAGAGGTGAGTGGGCAAGACTCCAGAGCACACCAGACTGCGGCTTCTTATTCACTCTGGCAGGTCACACAGCCCAAGCCCTGCCCATCAAAGAACAGGAAGTCTCTGCTACAGAGCCTGGCTATTTTCCTCAGCCTTTCTGCTAGAAAAAGCTCAGGAACACTGCAGGTAGGCTAGCCTGGCTGTGTGCTAAAAGGGTATTGGAGGGGCCTTCAGGGGACTTCTTGGGACAGCCTCATGTTACAGAACAGGCAGGCAGTCTGAGGTAAAGTGAAAGGGTCTGCAGTGAATTCATGGTGACCTTCTCTAGCATAGGCCAGGCTTAAGTAATAGTACCTTCCCTCCAGCTTGAAAGTCCAAAAAACCATCCTGAGCAAGTCTCCCAGTAGGGTATAGTTATCTACCATGATTAAAGAGCCAGTTAGATATTTATATTTAATTAATTAAACATTTACTAAAAGGCACCTGCATTGCACATCCCACTGGGGATGGAAAAAGTGGGAAACTTGGTCCCTGTCCTCCAGGAGCTCATGGTTGGAGAGATGGATGGATGCATAAACAGGAGCCTCCAGCACCATGAGATGCATGTGTGCCTGGATTCATAGCTATAGGCACAGAAAATTGCTCACTTGCCTAGCAAGGGATTGGCGTTGGAAAGGGCACAAGAGATGCCTGGAAGGTGGGAAGGTGAGAAGGAGTTTAATTGGTGGGCAGAATGGGAAAGAATCTTCTAGTCAGTTGCAGCAGCATTTTCAAAGGTATCACGCTATGAAAAGCCCACGACGTGTCTGGGCAAATGTCTAGGAGCAGCTCATTAAATCACAGTGCTTAAAGCCATTCCCCTCCCCGCCCCCAGCTGAGCCTGGGGTGGATGAGCCACCAACATCAGTCATCAGTTCTCTGCAGAGGGTTCTCAGCCACCACAGACCTATGGAGTCAGTGCTGTTGGCTATCCCAGAATTAGAATTTTTGTGTTGCTAGGTTTTTAATCTTTTTTTCTTTGTATTTAATACAGGGTCTACAGGGTGTCACTACACAGATTGGACTCATAGTGATTCTCCTGTTTTTAGGCTCCCAAGCGCTGAGATTACAGGTGCGCACCACCATTCCCAGTCTCAGTTCCCCGGGGACGAGGCCAGCACGGCACGCCAGGATCGAGCCCTACTCCCTGCGTCTGCCTAAGCAAGTGAGCTATCTGGCCGGCCCAGATTTTTAATCATTTTTAATTAATTGTTTTATAGGGTCCCACTATATAGTGTAAAGTCCTAATGATCCTCCTGTCTCATCCTCCCTGGCGCTGAGATTACAAACATGCGCCAGTATACCTAGTTTTGGTGGCTGGCATGACATGCAGTACTGGGGATTGAACCCAGGTCCTTGTGTTGCCAGGCAGGCACTTAGACTACCAAACTATCTCCTCAGCCATGTTGCTAGGTTTTAAGACACTGCGTGATGAGTGGCAAGGGGAAAAAGTTAGGCTCAGTAGGTGAAAATCCTCCCCTGTCATTCTGAGCACCATCTTTCTGTCAATGATAGAGGTTTTTCAAGTAGGGAAGAGTACCATTAGAGCTACACTTTAGAAATAGACTGTGTACAGTGTACCCAGGCTCCTGTCCTTTGCCTCTGCATGGCCCCACACTGGTATGTGTCTACCGTTGATTGTGAGCAAGCTAGGGATAGGGTGTTGGGAGTCACAGAGGATGCCCATACAGCAACAAGGAAGGGGCGATCTATCATTGTCTCCATCTCCCTCTCAACCACACAGGGCAGGGAGGAAAAGAGTCGATTTATGTCCACTACTGAGAAGTCCTTGGGATGTGAAACAGCGTCCTCTTTCCACCACCCCTTTGAGTGTTAGGCACCAAAACTGCTATTTGATTCCCATTTGTTAACTTTTTGTTCCTGTTTGAGTTACTTGTATTCTTCTTAATTTTTTGTACTTACTTATTATGTCAATTTAATTCTCGGTGCATCTATTCTAATAATTATGTGTCTGGGGTGTCTTAGTCTACTTGGATTACTATGACAAAATATCTTACACTAAGTGATTTATAAGCATGAGAAATACAGTTCTAGAAGCTGGGAAGTCCTAGATCAAGGGAGAGCTGGTGTCTGGTGAAGGCTCACTTTCTAAACATAGGTAGCAACTTCTCACTGTGTCCACACACAGCAGGAAGGTGAGGGGGCCTCAGGTCTGTTTTGTGAAGGCATTAATCCCATTCATGAGGGTCCCCAGCCTTATGACCCAATCACTCCTAAAGGCACCTCCTTCTAATACATTACCTTAGGGTTTAGAATTTCACCTACAGATTTGGGGTAGAGAGACATGAGGGCAGAGGGTATATGCAGTTGTGATGCATCTCTATGGTGGTGGTGCTCCCTGAGGGGCACATTTTCCTGGACATGTCAGCTCTCCTATCTGACTTTGCGTGTCAGCAAGAGCCCAATAATCAGTCCCTAATGGGCATCCCTAATGTGTTTCCCTGGTGACTTTAAGAGATGGAGCGAGCCCCAGAGTAGAAGAGTCCCAGGCTCCTCAGAGGCACAGTGGCCATCTGCAGTGTCCCCCGCACCAATGGTCCTGCTCAGATCTGTTTCTGGTCACCTGAGGAAGAGGCCCGTCCTCAAGCTGTGAGGTGCCAGCTCCGAGGGTTTCCCCCACCCCCTCAATTTCATCAGCAGCTCAGTCCAGTAGGGTTAGGCACTGGCATTCCTGAGACATGGGGGTTGCCACTGAGTTCTGTGTCAGGGTTGAGGATCACCCTCTCTCTCCTCTTAACCACAGGTGGCCACCACTGCCTGCCAAGGGTGCCCGTGCTCATTGCAAGGAATACTTAATTTGTTAAGCAACATTCTTTCTAGGCAGAGTGGAGGACAGCACAAGCCAAACCAGAGACTCCCAGAGCCTTCTCCAGGCCGGTGTCTGAGCATCACCCCGACCAAGAAGCCAGCCTCTCGTGCCACTGCACCTGCTGTGCACAGTCCCATTCTCACTAGCATATTTTCACTGGAGCTTATTTCACCTTTAGGACTGGGCCTACTTTCCTCTCACATCTGCAGCTTCTTCAGAGCTGATCTTGGGGAACATTAATGCTCTTGTCACTGGTGCCAGTTTTCTGCCCCACAAACCCCAACCCCCAGCTTCTTAATTTGATATATTAAATGAAAAGCAGAGAGCACCCTTTTGGATCCACCCTGGGTGGTGGTGAGATGATCTTTCACCCAGCCAAGAATACGTAATTGGCTCTTTAATTTTCATAAGAAAGTCACAACGTTGCTTCCTATGTATGGCCAGCAAAGCTCAATGCCTTCCTTTCAATCTATAACCCAGAACACCTGCAGTCAGGTGATCCGCCCCTGGTGGGCCTACTTTTACTCCAGCCCATGGTGAACAAACAGGCACATGAATGGGGAAAATGAGTTTCCAGGAAAAGTCCAAGGGTCAACCGTGCTTCCTGGCCTCCTGCATCGTTCTTGGAGGTGAGGTTGACAACCTTTCCAACATCAGAGTCTGGGGGAACTGGGCTTTGAAAAGGAACATGCAGATTTCTAATATGATTTCATGCTTGCAAAATGAAATATGACTACCATTTTCTTAATAAAAACTGTAGGATGTGAAGCTTTGTAATTTTTTTCTGGCCAACTGAGGAAGGAGATGGGTGTTGTTCACCTCTCATCCATCAGGCAAAAGCACCATGAGATCTACATGTCAGTCTGCAGAGCACAGGCTTGGAGGGTTATGGGATTCGGTACACACCATTCAAGGAGACTCCTCTGCTGAACCTAGTGCCCAGACAGTGTGCACGGGACAGCAGCAGTTTCTTTCTCCTTGGGCCACATTAGTACCATATAATAAAGGAAAAAACTTCTGATGTGTCCTACCGTGCTGCTTAACCTTGATTGTCAAATCTTCTGGATTAAAAGATTCCAGGAAAGATGATTGGATTTTGAGGATACCAACACTGCCTGTGGGCAACTCACTGATAGACTCAGGGCTGAGTGGGCGATCAGGAGGCAGAGCTCATTGGAGAAAGTGGGCCATGGAGAAGGAAAACATGGAGCTGTGTCTGGTCCTCGGCCCATTCCTGTCGGTCTCTTGCCCTGTACTCTGCTCCCAGATGCTGTGGAGGAAGCAGTTTTGCTCCCCTGTGTCCTTCTGCCAGGAGGTCTCTGCTTTGGAGCCACTGGCCATGGACTAAACCTCTGAAACCATGAGCCAAATAAGCCCCGCCCCCATTATATGGCAGGTGTCAGTTAGGTATGTCATCCCAGCAATGGAAATGCTGACTAACAACATCCACCATTTAGAAAGCTGCATTGGAGATCATTAAGCAGTGTGGTAGCAGAAGTTCATAGGAAGGGCATTGAGGCCAGAAGCTAAGCAGGAGCCCCGGCTAGAAGGTGGTAAGTACAGATGGAGGATAATGCTTGTCCCCCAACAGACCTCACCGAGACCTTTGTACCCACTTTGAATTCCTCCCACACACTGTGTCAGCCTCCTGGCCTATGTATACAGGTCATATGTCACTGTGAGCAATAGCAAAGTATGTATCTGTGCCCTCAGATCTTACAACCCATCATATCATTGGCTTTGAAAGAGGATCCATGAAAGGAATAAGCATATCAGATCTCTATTTTATGAAGTTTTATGCATGATTAGTTTCTCTCAGACTTAAATATAAGTTGGTAGTCTTTATTAAGTGAGGAGAACTATATAATTTGGGTGTTTCTTATTTCACTTCAGCTCTAAGCTGAATTTTGTGTTCAGTCATAAAGGTTAATATTGGCTTAGGTTTTGAGGTAAAACTCTTTCCTAATCTTTATTGCTTTGTAAGTAGGTCTTTTTTCAAACATTAAAGTGAGACCGTTGTATAAATTTTTTTCTTTCTGTGTGTCTTTTTTGGGAAGTCAATGGCATATTGACTAGAAATAACTAGTTTCCTAGAAATAACTTCATATTGGCTTTTATTTTGAATTTTATTTAAAGGTATACTATCCATGAAATGTGAAATACTTTTCTTGTTTGGAGATAGGATCTTCTTGTGTTGACCAGGCTGGTCGTAAATTCCTTGGCCCAAGTAATTTTCCTGCCTCAGCCTACAAACTGTCTAGGATGATGGCATGCACGACTGAGCCTAGCCTCAACACATTTCTAAAAAATAACTATATATATGATTATTACATACACATATAACCACAGTCTTTAAAAAAGTCTAAAGGTGGGAATGGTGGTATATTCTTGTAATCTTGGCACTCTGGGAAGTTAAGTCAAGAGGATCTCAAGTTCAAGTGCAGCTTAGGCAAGTCAGTACCTTAGTGAAACACTGTCTCAAAGTAAAAATGAAAATTCTGGAGACGTAGCTCAGTGTGAAAGTTCTGTGTTCCATCCCCAGTACAAAAAATTGTGAGTAGTATTTTAAAGAAAATCTGCTTTTGTATTGGGACCATCCTTTTAAAATGGCCAGTGATAATCTCTTCAAATTCCTTAAGTTCATACCCTAATTATAAAAAGAAATCACAGCAGTTAAGCCTGTGTATTGGGTGCTTCTATGTCTCAGGTCCTGGGCTCCTGTCTCAGTTACTTATCTCTCATGCTTGGACAAAACACCCAACATCCAAAATTAAGGTAGGAAAGGTTTATTTAGCTCACAGTTTATGGGGGTTTCAGTCCATACATGGCTGGATCCAAGGCAGAGTGGCACAGGGCAGAGGGCAGCAGCTCAGGTTGGTGGAAAATGAGAGCAAGCCTCTCTCCCTCCATCATACCGCATTCAGGCTATCTGCTCTGGGGAGGATGTAGCACTCATGCCCATAATCCCTGCATTGGATCATGGATTAATTACAAACTCTAAAAGCCACCCCATGATGGCATGAGGCTTTGGGGGGACATCTAGGCACAAACCGCAGCAGATCCCATAGATGCTTTGCTGGCATTGCTAATCACCATAAATAATGCTGTTGTTATGGTTTGTGTCTAGTTGTTCCCCTAAAGCCTCATAAAATCATGGGACAGACTTCTAGACTTTGTGTTTAATTCATGATCCAGTGCTGGTATTATGGGTGTGAGTGCGACACCCAGCCTGGGACAGATAGACTGAATGCAACATAAGAGAGATGGACTTGCTCTCTGTAGCCATTGTTGCCATTACTCCTTCCTTTTGCTCTTGCTGTTTTGCTGCCTCCTGCTGCTATGAACTGCTACCCTCTGCCATGTGCCGGTCTGACTTGGAGCCAGCTGAGGATAGACGGAAACCTTCAGTAACTGTGAGCTAAGTAAACCTTTCCTTCCCTCATTGTGAGTGTTGGGAATTTGTTCCAGCAATGAGAGAACAGTAACTGAGACAGAATTTGGTGCCAGAGAAGTGGGTTTGTTGCTGTGGTTCAGAGATGTCGCCTACAAGAAAAGTGCTGGAACAACTTTAGTTGTTCTGTATGGGAGATTCCGGTCAGAGCTCAGACCAGAAGGCTGATAGAAATCCTACCTGTAAAAACCAGGGTGAGGAGGTTTCTGCTAGGAAGAAGGACTGCATTGGTTGTTGGACTTCTGATGACTGTGTTATGGCTTGGTAGAAAGCTTTTCTGCATTTTGCTCATGTCCAGAGACTTTACCTGAGTCTGAGATTAAGCATGACTGACTAATTAGTTAGTCTGGCAAAAGTAATCTCTAAGCAGTCTAATATTGAAGCAGTAGATGACTATTGTTGGGGGCCTATAGTCAGAGTTATTTTGAGAATGAAGAGCAAAGAGCCCAGCAGGATGAATTAAAATGTAAGTTTGGCCAGAAAGGAAGCTTCAATAAAGCTGTGAAATGCAAAGATAGAGGATATCCATTGCCAGGAAGGAACTAGAAAATGGAAAAAATGGCCTGATGGCATCACTGGAGGTGGCAGGTCTCCACCCTTTGTAGCCTCTGAATTGCAAGAGTGAGGAACTTTGCCTTGAGGGGAAACCCCATGTTCCAGAACAGCGGCAGCAGCCACACCAGATTCCACAATGTTGCCAGCATAATTTATTCCTCAGAATCAGGGTCAGACTTCTCAGCAATCCAGGAAGTTGACCCCTACAGCCAAGAGAGGAGAAAGCCTGGCTACTGCTCCAGCTGGCAGCAGACCTTGGCATCATCCATGTGGCATTGGTTTTAGGGGCTTGCAAAATGCAGGAGTTCTGAGGTTAAGAAGACTTCTACCTCAATTTCAAAAAAAGGCCTGGAAGGCCAGGCAGTGTGCCCCTGAGAAGGCAGTATGTAAGGCTATGAGTGAGAAACCTATACAGTGGAAACCCTAGATGACTGGAAGATCCAGGAATGTGGATCATCTAAGAAAAGGTGCAAGAAGGGAGCAAAGCAGGCCTAAGAGAGAAGCCATGGGAGATACCACCATGAGTGCCATAGGGACGGAGCTCACAATTTCCCACAGATTTCTTTGAATGTTCCATATGTAACTATAGGATTTAATATTTGCCCTGCTGGAGTTTGTACTTGCTTTGGTCCCAATGTTTTGTATTCCCCTGCTGTTTGTATCTTTTGGAATGGTGATGTTTATCTTGTGCCACTGAATGTTGAAAGTGTTTAACCTTTCATTTGTACAGGAGCTCACAGCTAAGAATTTGTCTTAGGTTTTGGAGGAGACACAGGACTTGGACTTTTTAGCAATGCTGCAATTGTTAGGACTTTGGCAACTCTTAGAGATGGACTAAAATGCCTTTTGCACAAAGGAATGTGCATGAGTCTCTCAGGGTCCAGGGGTAAAATGTTATGGTTTGTGTCTAGTTGTCCTCTCAAAGCCTCATGGAATCATGGGGCATACTTTTAGACTTTGTGATTGATTCATGACTCAGTGTCTGGATTATGGTTATGAGTGCTGCTGGGATTATGGATGTGAATGCTACACCAGGCCTGGGACAGAGAGACTGCAACATAAGAGAGATGGACTTGCTCTCTGTAGCCATTGTTGCTGTTACTCCTTCCTTTTGCTCTTGCTATTTTGCTAATCCATGAATTCCGGCCCTCTGCTATGTGACATTCTGCCTTGGACCCAGCTGAGTATGGACTGAAACCTCCATTAACTATGATCTAAATAAACCCCTCCTTCTTTCCTTCATTTTGGGTGTTGGGTATTTTGTCCCATCAATGAGAGGAGAGTAATGAGAGAAGAATAATTCCATATAATGGAATTATTTAACCAACTGTATAGATTAAGAGACTTACTCAAAAGGTTGAAAACCTTGACTAAGATGATACTGTTAGTTGTTAAACAAGTTTGTGTCATTAATACTTCTTTTTCTTTTGTTCCTGGTGCTAGATTAAAGCCAGGGGCTTGCATGTTCTGGGAAAGTGCTCTACCACTGAGCTACACCTTGAACTCTAAAATGAGATTTTATGTCACTGTATCATACTTAATTCATCGGTCGTTGTAGACTGTGGTGATAAGTGACATGCTTATTAGCTTAGTAGTCTAACCTCTATAAACACTAATAAGATTTGGGGGCTGTGTGTGCACATATGTGTGTATACATGTAAGATAATTTTGGAGCATCTTATTATTATCGCATGGGTTATAGTCCTCTTCCATGTTTCCTTAATCTGGTTTACCTACAATCCTAATAAGCCATAGGTCCCAGACTACCACTTGCCAATTCTACCCAACTTATTTAGTACTAGCATCAGTATTAAGCTATTTAGTCTTGCAGCTTCCAGCATAGGGTGCCTGGTTTTGAGGTGGCATTAATGAGTTAAGAACAGATTTATAAACATGGGAGTTTCTTATTAGGCTAAAAGCTATTTGGTTTTAAATTTTTGGTAACCCTGTGTTTAACCATTCCAAAACCTAATTATATTTTTCAACCCAAATAAGCCATTTCCTTCTTACATCCAAGAGCCTTCAAGCTTTGAAGATAAAAGGACAGGCTGTTACACAGGCAGAACTTTCCATGACATGTTGCTGGGGCAGGAAATGGATTTGCAATCCTCGAGCCGTCCTTAGAGCTTTGTTCTAGAGAGCGGTATTTGATTCCCGAGCAGCAACCCCTGCTTGCCTGACTGCTCCCTGGTTCCCAGTCACAAGGGCTGCCCACCTCCCCCAGCTGGTCAGGTAGAGTGGACATTGCCCCTGAGCCCCTAGACTGTGCTCAGCCTCCGAGACATCTCAAAGGGCAAGGGCAGTGCCTGCTTGGAAAATGGGGAACTCATAATTGTCAGTAACGACCCTGAAAAAAAAATTAAAGACATCCTGTAGAAAAACTTGATTAAATACAAAATTTAATATATTAATGTTTTATCTTCTCAATGGGAACCTAGAAGTAACAATCCACACATTTGTCATGCACAATGGAGCCTTAAGGGAGGTTAACACAGAGCATTAAACAACACTCATTCAAGAATTACATTTCACAATAGCAAGTAAAAGGAAAACACATTAGCAGACAAAAGACGCTATTCTTCCTTCCCATTTTTTTTTTCATGCTTAAACTGTTAATAGTTGCAAGAGAGGGGGAAAAGACAAAGTTAAAAGCTCTTAAAATTTCCAGTACAATAGAATTGTTTCTTGTGAAACATTGTTTTGATTCTGATTGCTTCCGAGTAGGTTCAGAGCAGGGCCTTAGCGTAGGAAGCACAGTGGATTCTAATGCTACTGCTTAGCTAGCTTTGCTAGCAGAGGGGGTGTCAGAAACTGTCCTTAACCCTGCGAAATCACAGTACTACATTAGACAACAGGTTGGACATGTTAGGCGTTACTGAACACAAGCAGAAACTTGTCAGCTCATAGTAGGCACTTTTTTATTTTTAAAGCCCTCAGGCTGCTCCCTGCTACTTTTGCATAGGGGGCCCATGAAGGAGGCACTTGGGATCCATGAAACAGGACTGAAGGTAGCATAGACGTTATGCTGTCTTCACAGGGAACCCTGCTAGGATGACTCCTGAGGGTGAATGAACTTAGCCTCTCCCGAGTGACTTGTGCAGTGGCCAAAGGACTTGTGAATTCAGTGAGTGCCAAGTACCCAGGGTGACCAAAGGCTGTGTTGGGCACCTTAGGGTGTTTTAAAGGGGCACATAACCAATTCTACTCCTTCAGTATTTATAAGGGACTGCAGTAGCATAAAGTACATAATAACCTGTGTTGAGTAGTCACATTCAGTTGAGCTCCATGAAGACTTGCCTAACAGTAAAGGAGAGGTTCCTGGAGTCAGACTTTCAGCTCCTGTTCCAGCTCCCTGCCCACCTCCTAGCGAAACATGGTTCTACACTTTGGATCTGGTTCAACTATGTCCTCAGAGTGAATGGTCCTCCTGTGTTGAAATTTAATCCCCTTTATGTATGAAAAGGGCAAAAAACAATCTAACTGTGGTGTTTGGAGGTAAGCCTTCAGGAGATAATTAGGGTTAAGTTGTGGAGCCTTCACCCTCATGGCCTCACTGGACCCTTCTCAGATGAGAGGCCTGCACACATGCACTGTCTCCATGCCTTTTGCCGTGTGAAGCCAAGTCATACCAGGACTTTACTAGCAAGAAAGTCATTTCCAGATGTGGCCCTTGGGTCAGAACCATGAGCCAAGGTAAACCTCTTATCTTTGTAACTTACTCAGCCTGTGGTCTTGTGTAATAAGCAGCAGAAAATGGACTATCAGAAAGCTGGTACTGAGAGAAAGGCTGTTGAGAAGCATGAATACCTGAACTTGTGGAAGTGGCTTTGAACTGGGTGACGGGCAGAGCCAGAGTGTGAGGAGGCAAACAGATAATGCTGAGAATGCTGTAAATGGAGCATTTGTCATAGGTGATTCTGCTGATGTCGTTAAGGTAGCTCCGTCTAAAAGTAGCCCACCAAATGAGTGTGCCTGGGCTCTGGGTTGCTTGTCTGTTCTTCTGGAGTTAGATTGCAGGTTCCTCTCATCTTGAGCAAAGAATTGAGTGAAATCAGCAAAGGGCAGTGACAAAATTTATTTGAAAAAAAAAGTGAAAAATGAGAGAGAAACTAGCTCTACTGTGTGAGCTTGGGCTGAAGAAAAGGAAAAAGCAGGATAAAAGAACGTGTTGGAGAAAGCAGGGCAGGCTATCATGAGGAAAATCAGGATAGCAAGCTCTTCTTGGTGTCTGTGACTTTTTATACTGTCCAGATCTCAAGGTAATTTGCAAGGACTTCTACATATGGGTCCTGAGAAGCAATGGTGATCCCAAGCTTCAGGCTGACGTCAGGTCTAGGCCATCCTATTGAAGCCTGCTTGAGTTCTGTGGAGCAGGCCATGTGCAGGGTTTGGGAGCTATTCTGCGTGTGTTCTGGATCTTGTAATTAGTAGGTCACGTCTACTCCCCCAGCTGGCTTTGCAACTCCCTAATTATGTCAGTGTGAGATCAGGAGGAAAAAGAGGAAATAAAAACTACGGATGATCTAGAACAACTGGGAAAGTGTGTAACCGGTCCTGACTGGAATGCTAATGCATAGGAGGAATGTTCTATGGCAAGCTGAAGGAAATCACACTTTTGGAAAGAACAGGGCTAAACTGGATCCATGCCTTAGAGACTATCAAAAGTCAAATTTAAGAGTAATGAACTGAGATGTCTGGTGGGAGAAATATCTAATCAACAAAGCATTCAGGTTGCTGCTTGGTTACTTTTACCTACAGTAGGATCTGGAAGCGAATAATATAATTAAAAAGGAAGCAGTGTGGGAAGATTGGAAAACTTCCCATTCTGTCCAGGAAAAGGGAAGAGAAATCATGGAAGGGTGTGGCCTCAGAATCCCTTGCTAAAGGAATTAGCAAAAGTTCAAAGAAGTCTAATGCTGTGCATTAAGACAATGAGAGAGAAAGAGCTCCAGAGGGCTTTTTGGAGATCTCTGAGATTTTCCTTCTCAGCGTGGGCTCAGAGGCCTGGAGGAACGGAACTGTTTGAAGGAACAGCCCCAGGGTGCTCTCCTCTAGCTCACTGCTCTGGGCCATCCCAGCTTCATTCCCCTGATTTCCAGCAAGATGCTATGCAGCAGCAGCCATGGTTCAAGAAGACCCAGGTGCAAATCACACAGATGGCAGTCCTGGGTGTGTGTGCAGCGTTGGCGTTGTAGGCATGAAGAATGCAAGTTATGGGATCACAGATTTCCTTTGTTCACAGTTTCCAAAGGAAATCCTCCTGGGCTTGTAGTGGGCAACTGAGTCAGATAGAAATAGTACAAGCAGTCAGATAGGGCTAGGCCACATCACCAGTGTGTGGGAGAGATAGGCATCTCTGTTGTGGGCCAGACTTCAAGATAAAAGATGGAACATACACCCACATACTTGCCTAAGGATAAACATCAAGGATTGATATTCTAAATAGATATCTGTCACCCTGAAGAAGCTAGGAAGAGCCACTAATTCACCCCCCTTATAGGAAAAGCCCCTGTTCCGTGTTCATGCTTGCTTGCTGTGTGACCCACTTCTACATTTGATCCTGATTTAATCAATTTTACCTGAGCAGCTATACTAGTAATCTTATTGGTTGACCATAGTTTTGTCCCACTTCATGACTCCCTAGCATTTTCCCACATTTTCCACCATGGACCCACTTCATGTCATGTATTTGCTCTATAAAAATCCCTAGAAAATCAGGTTCCTTGGCAACCCCCTGAGGACCCTTTCTATTTCTCAGACAGAAGCTCTCTTTCTCCCAGTAAATACATTCAGCTTTTAACCTCCTTTGTACCTAAAATTCATTCTTCAGTTTTAGAGAACACAAACTCAAACTGGACATCTGGCAGGTTGGGAAGTTTCTTTCCCCTATATCAGTCTAGGCATGGTGGTGTACTCCTATAATCCCAGCAATTGGGAAGCTGAAGCAGAAGAATCACCTTAAGTTGAGGCCAGCCTGAGAGATCTTGTATAAAAAAAAAAAAAAAAAGAAAACCCTCTTAGGCCAGGCAGAAGTCTATAGCAGTCAAAGGCCCTGCACAAAGCTCTGCCAAGTGCAGGGTTGGGTGTGGAACAGCAGAGAGGAATGGAGGGGCCCAGAGGTAAAGGTGTGAGCAATACAAAAGCATGCAGGGAAAGCTGAAGGCAGCAGGCAAAGCAGCCCAGCAGGACAGCCATTTGGTCTGAAAGTACCAGAGCCATGGGCCGGGCTGCCAGAGGCATTGCGGACCCTGCTTCCTGCTGCAGTGTTCATAGGATGCTGTACTTGGAGCTTTAAGATTTCACGTCTCCCTTGCTGCACTTATTTGCATCAGCCACAGGTAAGACACAAGCAAGTTACTTAGCCTCACCTTCCTCTGCCACTGACTGAGATGCAGGTGTCTGGATTACTGGGCTCCTTCCCTCCATCTAATCTAGCTGCTTGGGCCCACCTGGTTCATCTTTAGGTCAAATGCCACCAGTCATGCACATCCCTTTCTCCACAGATCAAAACATTTAATGCGTCCCAGCTGGCTATAGAGAAGACATTAAACTCATTGGCACAATTTTCCAAACCCTCCCCATGGAGCTCATCTCCCAACCTCCTTTCCTTATTACTGTTCAACACACTTTGCTGGCTCTGTCCACAAGCCTCTCCTAGCTCCCTCTGCAGGGCACTCTTTCTCCTTTCCAGCACCTTTCCTGGAGCTCCTTGGCCACCGTGAGCACAGCCTTGAAACCTGGAACAGGAACTGATGACCTTACTTTCTTGGTATAAGATTTCCTGGAAGTGGCATCGGTCCCCACTCCCCAATTTCTCCTCACTGGGATCGGATCCTTATCCACTGCCCCTGGCTTCTCCAACACCAACATGTGGCCTCAGGCAGGGCCCCTGGGGGCATGATGTGCATGCAAGAGGTATCAGGGGACTCAGGGGGACAGTGTTCACAGCAAGCCATGAGCTTACTCTGTGAGCACACCTGAAATGGAATGGCTCTTTTTATTCCCTATCTTGGGAAAGGTTCCTTGTTACTATAACTGTCTCTACAGAGGGAGAGTACTCATGAGGACTGAGAAATGGTCACAATTAGCTCTAGAAATAGTGGTAAGTTGGGAGTGCCTCTCCTTATTGTCAGCTCACTTATTCCACAAAAGCTGAGGTGTCCCTGATAGTAAAAAGCCCCATGGGAGCCAGTGGAATCACACCTCCTACCATCCAGGACTGGAAAGAGGCAGACAAACAACCTCCCTTCCAGCTGGAAGCATGGCAGGTATGTGGGCACCAGGTGCAGGTGCCCGAGGGAGCACATCAAACTCAAGGGGGATCCGGGAGTATTCCTGAGGAGGGGCTGGGAAGGGCTGAGGAGGGGATACATTCAGGCCAGAAGGACAGGAATTTGTTGAAGAGGAAATGGAGAAGCCATTTGAGATGAGAGAAAGCTGCTGTGAAGGGCAGGAGGTAAGAGGAGAGTGTGCTGTGTCCTCGGGATTAGAACTGATCTTGTGGGTTCATAGCCTTGCCTGAGAAGGAACTGGCAAGCCAAGACCTTAATGAAAGGCCTTTCACACCCTGCTGAGGAATTTAAATTAAACCCTATCCTCAGAGCGTTTCTTCAGGAGGCCCCTGAGAGAGAATGCCCTGGGAAGAGTTCCTGACTTAAGTTTTTGGAAGAGTAACTGAAGAATTGACACTAATTCTTTAAATGTTTGGTAGACTTCATCAGTTAAACCATTTAGTCATGGCCTCTTATTTTGTGGGAAGCTTTTTAAATTATATTTTTACTTATTATACGTTTTCTTTTTCTCTTTCTGTTTGAATCAGTTTCAGGAGTTGGTGTTTCTAAAAGTTTGTCCCTTTCCTCTAGGTTATCCAATTTGCTGACATATAATTGTTATTGTATTTCCTTAAATTCTTTTTATTTCTAGAACGTCAATACTAACCGCCTCCTTTCACACCTGCTTTTATTTTATTTTATTCCTTTTGTGTATTTGGTACAGGGTTTCACTGTATGGCTTGGACTCATTGCATCCTCCTGTTTTCAGCCTCCCCAGCACTGGGGTTATAGGCATGTACCACCACACCTGGTCTTGGTGGCTGGCTCCTCACACCAGGGAGCAAGACTGGTGTGGCATGTGGTACAGGGGATAGAACTATCTCACTGGCCCTTCACGCCTGATTTTACTATTTGAGTCTTCTTCCTTTGACCTTGATTAGTCCCATGAAAATTTATGGCAACTTTGTTGATCTTTTGGTTTTATTTATATTTGCTTTCCTAATTTTTCTCTATCACTTTCCTATTTATCTCATTTTTTTTGGTCTATTCTTCTCTTCTGGTAGACTTGGGGTTTAATTTGTAATTTTTTCTTTCTACCATAAGATAGAATATTAGATTATTGATCTGAGATCTTTCCTTTTAAAAAATATACACTTAAGCTACATATTTTCTATAAGTTCTACTCTAGCCGTATGTCTTTAAGTTTTGGTGTTGTGCTTTCATTTCCATTCATTTCAAGGTATCTTGATATATATCCATGTATCTTCAAATATATATATATATATATATATATATATATATATATATAATTATGGAGGCCAAGACGGTACACAATAGGCTATCTATAAGCTAGAGAACATAATTTAGCCTGAACCTGAATGCTAAAAATCCAGGGGGGCCAGTGATGTACCTATCAGTCAAATGCAAGGATTAAGGCCAAGAAACTAGTGGGCAGCAGGTTGGGGTTGGGGGATACTGTTATAAATTCTGGGGTCTGAATTTCTAAGAATCTAACATTCTGATGCCCAAGACCAGGAGAAGATAAATGTCCCAGTACCAGAAGAAGGAGTAAATTTCCCTTTTCTCACCTTTTTGTTCTAATTGTGATATAGGTAAAAGAGACCCCCAACCTGCTAGAGTACACGTTTGTGTTCTCTAAAATCAAAGAATGACTTCTAGGAACAATGGAGGTTAAGAGCAGAATCTATTGGAGAAAGAAAGCTTTGTCTGAGAGGGAGACACAAAGAGTCCTAAGTGGCTGGCTGAGGACCCTCCCTTTTCAAGGAGTAAAGGATTTTTATGAAGTAAAACCACAAGATGAGTTGGGTCCAAGGTAAGGAAAAATGGGAAATCACAAGGTGGGCATGAGGTGGTACAAAACTGTGGTCAACCAATGAGATTATATGCTTAGGTAATATTGATCACATGGGGAAGCAAGTCACATAGAAAGAGGTCATGAAGCAAAACAGGGGCTTTTCCTACAGGGAGTGGGTTAGTGGCTATTCCTGGCTTTCCCAAGGTGAAGGATACTTACTTAGAGTATCAATCACTGCTATGGGACTTGTTATGATTTGTGTCTAGTTGTCCCCTCAAAGCTTCATTCAGTCATGGGGCAGATTTCTAGAGTTTGTGATTAACTCATGATCCACTGGGATTATGGCTGTGAGTGCTGCTGGGATTATGGGTGTAAGTGCTACACCCAGCCTGGGACAGATAGACTGAATGCAACATAAGAGAGGTGGACTTGCTCTCCGTAGCCATTGTTGCCATTACTCCTCCCTTTTGCTCTTGCTGTTTTGTTGGCTCCTGCTGCCATGAACTGCTACCCTCTGCCATGTGCCAGTCTGCCTTGGAGCCAGCTGAGTACAGACTGAAATCTCCAGTAACTGTGAGCTAAATAAACCTTTCCTTCCTTTGTTTTGAGTGTTGGGTGTTTGTCCCAGCAATGAGAGAAGAGTAACCGAGATAGATCTCTAGGGGAATTATGTGTGTGCATTTGGTTCATCTTTTTTCTTGATATCTGGTCTTCAGCAGATGTCTGTGTCTCTCCCACACTTGAAGTGTATCCCATCTTCTGCACTGACTTCTTGGAGGGCCAATTCCTTTCTGACTGCCTACAATATTTTTACCTAACTTAGCTGTCTATAACAGTTGGACTCTCAGTACAACAAGTGATGCCCTCACTAGACCAAGCTGTACTCATCTGTGTTGGTGAGGGAGGCTCTTTATTCAATCCACTGATTCAAATGCTCATCTCAGAAACAGCCTCGTGGATGCTCCAGCTATCTGCATGTCCTCCAACAGTCTCAGTGATGTTTCTTACATATGCTTTTAGGATTCTGTCTTTGCCTTCTAAAGTTTGCTTGCCATATGTCTAGGTATGGATCTGTTTATGTTTACACTAGTAGAGTTCACTGATGTTCTTGAATATAGAGATCCCTTATTTTCATCAAACAGGAAAGTTTGACTACTTTTTCTGTCTCCTCTCATTTTCAGGTGGCCATTACCTAGACATTGATATGCCTGACTGGGCCCCACAGTTCTCAAAGGATTTGTTCATTCCTTTTTCCTATTGACTTCTTTCTGTTCCTCTGATTGGATAACCTTAATTTATGTGACTTCACGTTCATTGATTCTTTTTGCTGCCTGTTTAAATCTGTAAAGTTCATCTAGTAAAAATTTCATTTTAGTTATTAGACTTTTCAATTGTATAATATCTATTTGGTTCTTTTGTTCAACTTTTATCTCTTTATTAATATTGTTGATTTCTGTCATGGAGATCAAACAGGCCTTGTGCATGCCAAGGAAGTACTTTGCTACTGAGCTACATCCCCAGTTCTTTTTTTTTTTTTGCCACAATTTTATTGATAAACAAATAGCAATGAGACAGTTTCAAATCAAACCAGTAGGACAGTTTCAA
>NDGN011418419.1:0-10347 GCA_002564285.1 Tympanoctomys barrerae
GTGTGTGTGTGTGTGTGTGTGTGTGTGTGTGTTGGTACAAGGTCTCACTATGGAGCTCGAACTTATAGTAATCCTCCTGTTTTTAGCCTCATGAGCACTGGGATTACAGACATGTGCCACCACTCCCGAACTCAGTACTAGCTCAGTGCACCTGGAGATGGGGCTGGTGTGGCATATGGCACAGGGGATAGAACCCCTGTCTCTGTGTTTGCCCAAATAGGTGCTCAGTCCACTGAGATATCTTGCTGCCCTTGTGGCCTAATCTTATGGACAGTATTTACCTAACCTGGTGCCATGCTGCTTCTGCCCAAAGTCAAAATGAGCCTAATTGCTAAAACTTCATAGTTGATTAAAAACACCGAGGCAGTCACAGCAGTACAACTGTAAGAATTCATTAAGAAGGACTTCTGGAAGTGGCAAGAATGACAAGAGAGTGTTTGAAGCAAGATGAGTATTTAAAGGGGGAGGTTAGTGGCAATGCATGTTTACTGTAATAACTTTTTAAAATTTAACCACATATCACATTTTCCATTATAACTTATATATGCCTTATGTACATCATGCAAACTTAGAAACTTGAAATCGTTTTCCTGAAGCTTATTTCGAAGGACCTGAACATTGACACACATAGACAATGAGTGGCTAGATATTTAAGCTTAAATTCAAAAGTAAATTGTATGTGTAGAAATCGGATGGGTCATATCTTTATACAGTGTGATTGGAAGGAGGCAGGGAAAGAGAAAAATTGTGCAGAGAAATCCATCTTCTAAAAATATTGAATCTGAATAGGAAGAAAGAGGTATGATGGTAACTGAAAGGTACAGAATCAAGATTTGTGTATTTTGTCTTTTTGTTTTATATGTTTCAGTTCCAGTTTGGTTTATGTCTAGATACTCCCAGCCAGTACCAGGCACTCCTAGGTGGGGCTCTTAGGAGTGGCCTGGATCATGGGTGTATGACACTGGATCACAGGTTTGGGCAGGAAAAATAGCTCAGTGGCATAAGCACCTGCCTGACAAGCACAAGCTTCTGAGTTCAATCCCCAGTACCAAAAATAAATGAATAACGGGCTTATAGCTGGGTTCATGTTTGGATGGGAAAGTCTGATGGAAACAGGTGGGCCATTGTGCGTGTGTCCAAAGGGTACATGTCCATCTGCCTCCCTTGCTGCTTCTTGCTTGCCCTGCCCTGAGCTGGCTCCTCTCTGCCATGCTTCCCTGTCTTACTCTCTACATACTATGAGCCAAAATTTAAAAAACCAACCAACCAACCAACAAGCAAAAAACTCCTTTAACTTGTGTCAGCTGTCAGGTATTTTGTTCCAGCAAGAAGTAAGTAACTAAGACAATACAGTATTGTTTGTCTTGATTTTATAAGGTAAACTCAAGCACTATTAACTTTCATTGGCAAGAATCTAAAGGAGACAAACTTGAAATATTGGCTGGAAAAGGAAGAATAGTTTAAGGTTCTGTGAGAGTTATGGTACAGACCACCTGCGACTGAAGGAAGGGTAGCACCCTTTGTTTGGGAAAGAAAGCACTGTCAGGATTCCAGACTTCAGAGGAATGGGGTACCAGAAGATTCCCAAATTCACTGAGAGTAGAAAACAATGTCCAACATTGTCTGTGAATACAGCTAGAAGTTTTGCTCAGAGAATTCAAGGGAGTAGAACATGCTCAAAACAGTCATTTGAGGCTTAGGGAATGGAACTGACAGGAAAGTTGAGGCCATCAAGCAGTACGAGGCAAAATTAGGTTGGAAGGCATGGAGCTTTTTGTAGCTCTTTGGGGCTATTAAAATAAATTTCTGTATATAATCCCCATGACAACACAGTGAGGGAGACATAACTGTTGCTCCTTTACAGATGCAAAAAGTCCCACGGGCTCAAGTGGGCCATGCCACAGTCATTATAGTGAGTATAATCTTTTGCCACCCAGCAATAGACATGAATCCCTGTGTGGTCTCATTTTATATATTTGTGCTATGAGCCATTAGGAATCAATTCTCATTTCAGTTCTAGTCATTGTCTTTAAAGTTTTGCTTCATTTATAATTGGTAACAGTTTAAAACAACATACATGAGAATTGTCTTGATAGACAAGGATTCAGTACATGTAATTATTTATTTAGTAGGAGGTCTCACTACACAGCTTGCACTTACAGTGACTCCTCCTATCTCAGCCTCCCCAGCGCTGGGATTACAGGCATGCAGCACTACACCTGGTTTCAGTGACCAGCACAGTGCACCAGGGAGTCGGGGGCTGACATGGCACGAGGTACTAGAGAGCAAACCTAGGTCCTCGCACTTGTCGGGCAGACACTTGAAGCACTGAGGTGTCTCCCCAGCCCCTGGCTTGGCACTTTGAGATTAAAAAAATATTTTTAATATATTTCCAAGTGTCACAAAATATTGTCTTTAATATGTTAATGATTGCTTTGTCCAATGTCTTAGAGACATTTATTCCTGAATGAATTTTTAAAATTAAACATCTTATAGTATTTATTTTCCAGAACAGAACAAACTTTGAGAAATGTGACTTAAAATACTTTATACACACCTCTAATCCTTCCATTAAATGATAAGGACCAGTCTTACCATGCTTGACTTACATTTTGAAATAACAAATTTTAGAAAATCCATGTGGCTATTGCAAAATATTTTATTATTTAAAACATTTATTTAAGAATGAATATGTTTTACATACTTAAGATTAGAACACACACATTTTTCTCCCGTTCAAATTCCAGACATAGGCAATTCACCCCATTACTGAAAGAATAATAATCTAATCCCCTTGGCAAGGTTTAATGCTCTTTTTCTATGAGAATCCTTTAAGATGTTGTCAAATACTGTTCCCCAGAAGTTATTGTCTAGTTAGGCCTAGAACTTGATGTACCATATTCCTCAAATTTACTTTAAATGAATAAATAAATTGGAGATATATTGAAGATCAGTAATAGCATTTGGTTGCATTTTGATGGAAATGTGTCATGATTCAAAAATGAAACTTTTACAAAGAAAAGATTTGTTTTTCAAATTTTGTTTTTCTCCAATAAGAAATTTATTTCTCCATTGTGAGCTTTAAAAGGAAACAAATATAGATGACCACACAATAAATTTTGGATTTCTAAAAGAGCCCTAACTATAAAGATTCTATATGTTTCCCCCACAGGAACTTGGCAGTCAAAATGAAGGTTGTTTAATATTTTAATACTTATTACCCTGTTCACAACAATAAAAGCATATTGCTAAATTAACACAATTGGATACCATCTCAAATTGCTTCTTTAAAAAAATCAGTGATAATTAAACCATCAGGGATTTCTCAGTAGATACTTATGTGCTATTTTCATCTAAAATAGAATTTCTAATTTAAATGAGAACAGATTAAAGCACAAAACTCAGACAACTGCCAGATGATGAGCTAAACTGAGACAACAAAGGTCAGATCACGCAAAAGCAAGTTGTTTAATAAATACTGATGTGCAACTTCAATTGTTATGGAGTAGGAAAGAGTTGACTTCTAACACAATAAATGCTAATGTACAAGTTGTTTTCATGAACTGAGCACTCAGTATTCTAGTTTAATTGCAGTGTTGGCACTATGATAAAGAAGTGGATATGGAGTGGTAGTTTGGGCACTTATTTTAGGCTGTCTACATCTACTGCTGGGCTTACACACACACACACACACACACACACACACTGACACATACACCAACATATATGAACATGAGTGCATCCATGACACGTACAAACATACTCTAGTTGCCTACACTGCATATAATCAGGTGATTTTTTTCACTAATAGTACAAAATTATATAAATGTAATATATGATAAATATGTATGTTAATATTTTGAATAAATTAATACAGAAGTAATGAAGAATTTATACTTGACAAATATTTTCAGAAGTAATGTATAAATCTTGCTGAAAAATATAATATTATCTGGGGATATAGCTCAGCAGCATAAGTACCTGCCTGGCAAGTGCAAGGTCCAGAGTTCGATCTTCAGTACCAAAAAAGGAAACAATGGTAAATATAATATTACACTTACACCAAAACTATATAGATTTGGTTACAATGGCTGAGTTATGTAAAGCATTTAGAGTAGTAAGAACACTGCTTATAAAGCAAATGCTCAGGAGTTTCTGGTACAGTGTGCCTAGCATGTGTGAGACACTGTTTCAACACTAGGACACAAAACAAAACAAGAAATCTTCAGGGCTTGGATATTGATCCACTGAGACTGAATCTATCATACAAGATTTGAGATTTAAAAACTGGAGGTATTGAGCAGAAAGTATGCAGGGATAAATTGTTGAGCGAAAGAGACATCCTAATGAATGACTGAGAGTTTTGCATGTCAAAAACAAAGCTGCAACCAGGTAGGGTGGCACTCTCCTGTAATCTCAGCCCTCAGGAGGCTGAGGTAGGAGGACTGCCAAGAGTTGAAGGCCAGGCTGGGTGACATAGTAAGTTCAAGGCCAGAGGGAACTCCACAGGATGACATTGCCTCTAAGTAAGTAAGAAAGTAAATAAGTAAATAAGTAAATAAATAAATACTGTATCTTATGATGTTCAGTAAGGAAATTAAACAATTAAGTTCATGCTCTAAAGAGTGATTTTGACCACCGTGGCATATTCTGTACTGGGGAAGCACAAAGGAGTAGATGGAATCATGGAATTAGAGGATAATAAAAATAAAATAGCAAAAATCAAGTTGAGTGGCCTTGAGAGGTAAGCAGTAGATGAAAAAGACAGCAAAAAGCAACATATAAGGCTAAGAATCATTTTCAGGAGTAGAATTATCATTGAATGGGTTAAGAAATGGTTAGAAAAATGAAGAGTACTAATGATACGAAAGTTTTACTGAGGGGGGCGGGGAGATGGCTCAGTGGAATAAGTGCTTCCCTAGCAAGTGCAAGGGTCTGAGTTCAATCCCCGGTTTCACAAAAAACAAAAAACAAACAAACAAACAAAAACAGAAGTTTTACTGAAAATAGGTTAAGTTGGGTAAAAATAATGTCAATTAAAAAAATTAGACATGTGAAGATTTGCGATTTTTTTACTTCACTGCTCATAGAAAAAGATATGAAGCAAAATAGGTAAGCATATCTTGAGATTGAAGGTGGAGAGCTAAACAAATTAAATTTTAGATGAAAATTCATTCTATTTAGAATTTCCAGCTTTTAGAACCTATGCGTAAACTATGACAGAAACATGGGAAGACCAAGGCTGGTCTCAGGTATTCAACAGATATCTTCATCTCATGTGAGTGAATGAGGCTATCACAAAGCAGAATTTTAAATATAGCATGGAGTTTAATAAATTGTTATGTCTTTTTAAGATTTTAGTGGGAAAAAAGACTATAAATTTAATAATAATGTCTCCAAAAAAGTAAATAATGTCTCCAACAAAGTAAATAATGTCTCCAATAAAGTACCTTGCATTTTTCAGGAGAGGTGTCAGACAATCCTTCAGACACATCTTAGCATGAAGGCAATGCTACTTTTCAGTACTACAGTTTTATTTGTCAAATGAGCATAGCTACTGATTAGTCATTCTTATTGATGAATGTGATATGAGGAAAATCTCAAAGAGAAAGGATATAAATGGTTGAAGCTAAAGTTATTAAAATGTTAAAACATCAAGACCAACACTAAAATTTGAAAACAGGATTCATATCACTCAGTTATTATGCCCAAATGAAATAATTTATGGTTTTCCTTCCAGTACTGAAGTAATCAAATAAGGAAGTACACTTATCAAAGGAATTTTTAATCTTTTTCAAGATATCATTACTTACATTTTAAGTGCTCCATTACAATCACTGTGATTAAAACAGTCCTTCTGAAACATTTGCTTTCAATTACTTATCTTTAAGTAACCAATATTTTTCATCCACTGACAGAGCAAACAGAAAAGCTACTATATTTTTCACCTATCCTTCCAAAGCAATTATTACTCTAAAAAACAATAGTGACAGAATTATCCTAATTGGAATTAATATGAATGGAAAGACTCCTACAGATTAAAAAATGATCTGAGACCTATCAATTTATCATGAAGGAGCCATATAAGTTCCTTGTAAATCTGTCACTCCATAGACCAAGCAAACAGAAACCATAAGAAGAGCTGGGAGACTGGTTTAGAATTTGCCTTATCATTTCTAGATTTACTAATAATGTAATATATTATAATCAATAAAGCATTTTTATTAATGATGTAATTATAGCCAATTTATAAAGCAGTTCTGAAAAAATAAAGTCACCCACCTACAAATAACAGTGTCAAGGGTCCTCGTTATGCTGCCTAGTCTTTTCTGTTATTTCTAATTAAATAAGTAAATAATTATAAAACTTAGGAAGTAAAGATAAATAGTACTACAGAAACAATAATTACACATACACTTCTAGTATTCCATGGTTACTATCACCAATAGTCTGCAGTGGTTTTTCTTTTCACATATCATTATCCAGAGATTTACTCAACTGAGCAGGAAGTGTTTCTATTACTGAACGAGAATACTCTGCAAGACAGAAACAACACACACCTGACTAGTTTGGAACCTAATAGAAATTAATTAGATTAAAGGTCTGACTTGTAATACTGCAATGCAAATGAAAATACCACGATGACTGATGGAAAAACTAAAATTCAGACTACTGTCCTGATAACTTATTGTCCTGATAAACACAATGTTAATATAAAAATAGATATTTCTGGTTTAACATGTTAAGTACTATTCACAATCTATGCAACTTCATGATAGCAAGATGATCATCATATCAAATTATTTTCTTTTTGTAGATAAGTATCAAATCATTTTAATACTACAAAATAATTTTGGGATTTCTAAACACATGAAGTGTCTATATAAATTTTTTGTTATTCTCAAAACATCTTACAGACTTATTTTATTACTTCAAAGATCATCTTATGCTTATATATGTGAAATTTGTCACAGATATCCTGAGTCCAGCAGTGATTACCTAAGAACAGTAGAGATGAGCACCCAGGTTCAACTTTTTCATTATACAGTTCTCAACTGCTTGAATTTTACATTTTAAAATACTTCTCTTTGCAAACAATTAGGTTTGTTCATAAACTCTGCATTTGGTGATCAACATGGCCACAGCTATCTTCGTGCTCTGACTTGAGGCCATGGCTTTCCCTATTCTAGATAACAGTCATAAACAGACCTGTGCACACCTCACATTGTGAAGCTGTGTGTGTGTGTGTGTGTGTGTGTGTGTGTTTGCACATATGGTGCAGCAGAGTATTACTCAATCCAGCATGGCTTCAAAGACAGTGCAGAGAAAGCATGAGCATAGCACAAAAGTGCAGAATGGTAATTAAGGTGACAAAAATGTGCACAGCAATAATGGAGACAATAAGAAAGCACATCAAGAAGAGTAAGATGATGATGATGATGATGATTTGTTTTTTGAGACAAGGTATCACTTTACAATTCAGGCTGGCCTTGAGCTCATTTTGTAGCCCGGGCTAGTCTAACTTGCTATGATCCTCCTGCCTCACCCTCCTGAGTGCTAGGATTATAAGTGGGCATCCCCATGCCTGGCATGAAGAAGGTTTTAAAGAAAATAATCATTTCATTGAAGAAGGAAACTGTAGAAAAGCATGAGTCTGGTGTTTGTGTGACTGATATGGCCTCAGAACACCAGCTGGTGAAATCAACAGTCTGTACTCACTTGAAGAATAAAGATACCACCAAAGGAGCTGATGTGGCAAAAGAAATAACAACGTTACCCAAGCAGAGGACACCTGGAAGTGATAGTGTTAGTGAAACTATGATGTGTGCAAATGACAGGATATTGAACAACAATTCACTGGGGGAGGAAAGAAACACACAACAGACACACACACACACACACACACACATACACACTGCAAGTGCCACAGGTGATGAATTTGAAGCCAGTAGATGGTTTAATAAATTCTATAATAAAAGTTGCATCCACAGTGTGATAAGACACAGTGAGGTTTCCAGTTCTGAGAGAAACACACAAGAAAGAATCCACAGAATTCATGAAGGCAGAAGGATAAGATGCTCAACAAGCATTAGACTTGTATACAGAGCTCTTCTGAAAGAACCCAAACAGAATCTACATGATGCAGGAAAAAAGGCACTGTTGGGGCACAAGACATTGAAGGATAGATGGACCAATTTGCTGTGTGCAAATATAAGCACTGATCTGAAGAGTAAGCCAGCACTGATGTACCATTCCCAGGCCCCTTGTGCATCCAATAAACAGAATGTGAACAAGAACAACTTGTCATGTGGAGGGCCACAGTAAAAACTTGGATCAGAAGGCAACTGTTGATTGAATGGCTATAAAAGGTGTTCATACCCACCATTTAGACATATTTTTCATTGTGGTACTCTGAGAAAAGAGATTGAAGAGGATTTGAGAAAATGGAAAATATTCCATGACCCTGGATAGGAAGAATCAACACTGTGAGTATGGCCATACTCCCAAAATTCTGATACAGATTCAATGAAATCCCAATTAAAGTAACATTATTATATCTCACAGAGCTACAAAAAACTTTCCTCAAATTCATTTGGAACTAGAAGAGACATAGAATATCAAAAGCAATCTTGGGAAACAAAGGAAAGGTCACAATCTTGACCTGAAATTACATTATAAAGTACTGTGATAAAATCATCATAGTACTGGCATAGAGACAGACTTGACAATCAATGGAACATATTAGAAGATGTAGACACAACTGCAAACACACTCAGCCACCTTATCTCTGATAAAGGGCCCAACAGGCCCACGAGAAGAAGATAACCGCTTTTTAAATGGTGCTGGAAAAACCGATCTTTCATAAGCCAAAGGCTAAAACTAGACCCATGCCTATCACTATGCACAAAACTACAGTCAAAATGGAGGAAATTTTTAAATATTAAAACAGAAACACTAAGTCGTCTGGAGGAAATGTAGGTAGAAATCTTAAAGACATAGGGATAGTTAGAGAGTTCATGAACAAAAACAAACTGCACAGGAAGTACTTCAAAGAATCAACAACTTGGATCTCAACTTTTCGAAGTTTCTGCACTTCAAAGCAAATCTCCAACAGAGTAAACAGAAAACCCACAAATTGGGAAAAAAAATTATACCTGATAGTTCCTCCAACAAACTTCTTCTATCTAAAACATGCAAAGAATTTTTAAAAATAAGATCCCCAAATTCAAAGACCTAACCAAAAATGGGCATCTGAGATGAATACACCCTTCTCAGGTTCTGGGGCTGGTTGGAAGACAACAGATATTACAAAAAATACTGTGAAATTATATTACTTTGTTAAGTGAACTTCTGTATCACTTGTATTTTTTTCTGTTTTAATTCTAATTAGCACTCTCTTTAAAAAATAAAAAAAGAAATATATTTCTGATAACCATGGCCTGAAAGGGGACTTCTTCTGTTGGACAACACCCAACACACCCTCCAGCCTTTGTGGATGATGTGGTCCCTGAGAACATCTTCACAGAGGTCAAGTCCCCCTCCCAGGACATCTCTTTTGTAGCCAGCAAATGATCTGCAACTTCAAAAAGTTGTGCACAAAGACACTCTTTACCAGATGTTTTAATGTCACTGAAGAGACAACCTTGACTCTGCAAGAATTCTGGAAGAACCATTTAAAAGTCTTCTACTACTGAGAAAATCAGTGAAGATGTCATGTACCAGACCTTACACTCAGGCTGGAGGAACGTGTGGCCAAAATGCATCACTGAACATGACTTCGAAGGGTGTGATGCAAAGTTAGTGGAGGGAACTATGTCCATGGACAAGAGGATGTGTCTGCATGTTGAAGACCATGAGGGGGAGCTGACAAAGGATGCACTTGCAGAACTCCAGCATTGACCAACAGACGGTGCTTCTTGTGAGCATTCCACTGAGAAGAGGGAGACAGAGAAGAGATTAAAAGTGATGTGATAAAATCCATTATGGAAAATGGAATAAGTGTCAGGAGTTCTTTGAGAAGACTCACCCCAATATAACTGTAACAGTGTTAAATCTGATAAACAATATCATAGTCTCTCATTTCCAGAGGTCTGATTTATTCAGAAGTTTCAGCCTCAGTGAAAGCCAAACAGCTCAGCGATTAAAGTGTCTGCAAGCAGGGACAGGGGCTGGGGATTTTATCCCCAGGCCTGCCATGCCAGCCCCACCGCAGGGCACACTGAGAGGGCAATTGAGATTGTGCATAGTGGCACATGCTTGTAATCCCAACACTTGGGAGGCTGTAAACAGGAGAATCACTATGAGTCCAATCTAGTAGTGAAACCCTGAACACCCTGAAGACACTTC
>NDGN011418430.1:0-12530 GCA_002564285.1 Tympanoctomys barrerae
TGTGTGTGTGTGTGTGTGTGTGTGAGTGTGTGTGTGTGTGTGTGTGTTACATTATGGGGAAATATTTATGGAAACATAAATTTTATATTTGACAAAAATATTCTATAATTCTACCCAATGCCTGACCATAAAAGGCTTTGCATTACTGTCCCTTGCGTTAGCAGTCCTTGATTTCTGCGATACAGTCACATAAGGAGTGACGTGTGTGCTGGGCACCATTCTGCTGACACAGGGAAAGATTACCTAGACCTCCTGCATGGGCATCAATGAGCGAGGCTGCCACTGCAATGCCAACGGGAAGGCCGAGCTCTCTTGCTGCTTCTGCTGTGAGCCCACTTCCGAGAGATGCTCCAGGAGGTAGCACTTGGTTTCCTGGGTAGACAGGAGTGAAAACAAACACCCATAAGTTTGGAAAAATGAAAAGAAAACACTAGGTTTTCTTATAAGAACTTCTTTGCACCCTACTCCACTGCTGGTTGTTTTTCTCTCAACTTCACAAAGATAGAAACCATCTAGCCACAAAGAGTCCCTTTGCTCATTTGGTGACCTAGTGACACATTCTTGGAATGTGTGGATCATGCTTCGAGGTGCTCTACAGAGTTGGGGCTCTGAAATATTACTCAAAACAAAGAAAAATCCAATTAGTGGGAAAGAGCAGAGTAACAAACTCCAAAAGAATTTGAGAAATTTACATGTATAATGTTGCTTCCTATCAAGTGATAAGGAAGGAAGGGAAGTATTTTGTCACAAGAAACCAAAGAAAGCTCATTTTAAATCTGGCAAACATTATAGGGCTACTACTTGCACAACTACAGAATATAATTTGACTGATGCTCTTTAGAGTTGTGCAAGGTACTGATCCTGATATGTGAGGTGACCTTGAATTCTTATAGTTATCCACCTGCTAGATAATAATTTGTTGATTGACTTTCTTTCTGTGAGTGTCAGAGGGTTGTAAGAGGCAGTTCTTGCTCCAGGCCTAGTTAGGAAGACAGGATAAGGACAAAAATACATGTGAATCAGAAGGGAATGAAATGATCCATCTGATGCCAGATGTTTAACAGAGAAAGAACCCTCTCCCACCTGCCAAGGAATTCTCTGATTTCTGCAGTGCGTGGACCCATGCACATGAGCACATACATGCATATGTACATACTCACAGAATCTGCCAAAAATGTATATGCATGTTAGGAGAAGAAAAATAATAAATGGAAGCTAATGGCCACTATTTGGAGCACCTCTGATAGTTGCAGAGGTCAAAGGTAGCTTGTAATGGCATGGTGTCTCAATAAATTTAGAATTAAAATATTTATACAAGGTTTTTTTCTTGAATTGTCTATACATTTTTTGGACAATATGAACATATCCATATATCTATATATCTATATATCTATATATCTATATATCTATATATCTATATCTATATCTATGTCTATATCTCTGAGGTCAAAGATTCTAGGATTCTAGAATCTAGCACCAACCAACAGAATTGTAGCCTGGACAGACTATAAAGTGAAAAGGAGACTCAATGCTGCTACTACTTACTGTCTGCCCAGCCATGACTGTTTCCTCTCTATTAGATCCCTCTGCATGATGCCATGCCTTGGAATCAGCTGACTATGTATTGACACTTCTACAAACTGCAAACTAAAATAAACCTTTCCTCCTTTAACCTGTGGTTATTGTGTATTTTGTCTCAGAAACAAGAGAATTAAGTCAAAGTCTGAAACCAGTGCAATCACTTCTTCTTTAAAAAATGTACTTGGTTCTTACAGGGTCTCACTATGCAGCTTGGACTTATGGTGATCCTTCTGTTTTTAGCCTCTCCAGTGCTGGGATTACAGGTGCACGCCACCACGCCCAGACTGTGTGGCTGGCTCAGCCCTTCATGGGGGCTGAGCTGGTGTAGCATGTGGTGCCAGGGATTGAACCATAGTCCCTGCATTTAAGCCTAAACAGGTGCTTTAGTTTGCTGAGCTATGTCACTATCCCCTGCAATCACTTCTGATCTTTCTTGTCCAATATACTAGCCACATGATACTGGATTAAAAATGTTAAACATGTTTAGAACAATGAGGAGCTAAGTTTCTTATTTTCTTGATTTTACTTTCATTTTAAATTTTAAAAAGCTAATATTAAATTCTGTAACTGAAAACTTTAAGTATACTTGGGGTGAGCTGAAAATGTGAATCAATTTTTGAACACTAATTTATGAAAGCTAGCTCAATATTTCTAATGAAAATCAGTATCTAAATTGATAGAGGCTCGGGGGCCTGCCCCTTAGCTCAGTTCTTCAAGTGGCTGCTTCAACAAAGCAGTCAGGCTCAGGTTGCTGTGATTTGATCCCCACAACTCAAGCCAGCCAAACATGACATGAAGGCATACTGAGCCAGCCAAAAATAAATAAATAAATACATAAATTGATATAGGCTCAGTATAAAATATGCCACATGCCAAAGACCAAGTCTCAAAATCTATGTAAAAATACATTATTAATATTTTATATTGAAATGGTATTTGGACATATTAAGTTAAATAAAATATTAAAATTGATTCTGAAAACATTTTCATTTTATCATAGCTACTGGAAAATTCATAGCCACATCTGTGGCACACAAGGCATAATGACAGGTCAATGCTGGGCTTGAGAACAAGATTACGCTGCTCCAACAGGGGCAGAAGGAAAAAACACTCTCATTGTGGTGAATGTTCAGTGTAGAAGAAATTTGGAAGAAAATACGTCCTTTGTTATGGGCATTTTGATTCTAGGTAATATTTTAATTATGCCACCAGATCTCAGATGAAAAAAACATAAATCACTCCCGTGGTGAGCACTTACATGCCACTGACTATGTTGAATGCACAATGTACACTATTTTTTTCATAATAACTTTCTATTCAGGGGACAGTAGTAAATATATACATTCCCAACTTTACAAATGGATGTAGCAATAAATAGAAAATGTATGTCCCAAAACAATACAACATAAGAATTAAAGACAAACTCTGAACTCCTCTTCAAATGATACCCAAAGTTTGTCTTCATAGACAGAACCAGTTTCCATATACCATGCAGACAGAACTTACAACAACATGACAATTGTCCACGGCCAACTTTACACCTATGGGTTCCTTGCCCTGGATGTAACCAGATGCCACCTTCAAACCACTTTGCATTTTGCTTCCCCTTGGCACAGGGCAGCGAAAGTGCAGACCAACTGACAAATTCAATAGTGGACAAGGCCAACACTCTGGTGGAGAAGATAAACCCCAGAGAGATGGTAGCTCCAAGGACAAAAAATGGAGCTGGCCAGCAGAGCTTGCCCCATGAAAAGCCCATAGCTAAAGAAACAGCATGGGATTGTACTATGAAAGTGACTCCTTCACACCAAACTAGAGATGGAAAGAAACCCAGTGCAGTGCCAGCCACATTGCCAAAAAGTGTTTAATCAGCTATATTGGGGAATCAGATTATTCAAGATTATTCAACTTCAAGGTTCCCAGTGTTACCCTCCTGCAGCAAATGAAAGACAGAGAACCACAGAAGACAGCTGCAGAGGGTGAGGACTAAACATATTTAAATTCAGACTGGGAAGGACACCTGCTTTTGCCTCCATGGTAAGAAAGCAGGCCTAGCCAGTGTGTCTTTCGGGGTCAGCTGCATTTAAAAGCTGACATTAAGTCCAGCAGTCTGTTTGAACCCCTGCCCTACTGTGTACATGTTGGAGAGTAGCAGACTGACTGCTTTTCTCATATACCAAGTGAGCAAGTACATACCTCAGCTTTGATAACTGTCAGAGTCTGGGCTATAGAGATAAAAGGGCCTCTGGAGTAAGAAGGGCCATGCCATTAACCCACAGGCCATAAAGTCATGTGGAGAAAATAATGATTTGCTGGATTTCAAGATCGCAGATCCTGGGAAGAAACCACTAAACTACTAATTCAGAAGCACAGAGGAAATTTTTGTTGTTTAACACAGCGTTTTCCTCTGTTGTTTTGTGTAGGCATTAGTTTCTTTTTTTTCTCTCTTTCTTTGTGCCTATTTTTTTGTTGTTGTTTATGACTGTTTTCCTTTTTTCTTAATCACTGCTTTCTATTTTTTCTTCCTTTTCTTTATTGCTCTGTCCTGTTACATTTATCTAATACTACTGCCTCTTTTTATCTCAGTAGGACCCTTTATCTCACTTTCCTTTTCTTCTCATCTTCTCTGAATTAATTTTACAAATTGTACTTTTTTTATTTCCAGTTCTTCATCCCTTTTATCTTTATTAGTATAACAATTAAACTTTATGGATTTTTAGATAGTTAACACCATTACCAGTGAATACTATTCTAGTTTTAGTGGTTATACAGTTGTTGTATTTAGTAGATATTTACTAGATGTCAATGTGGCTTGTATTAATATTTATATTCTAACTACAAATCTATTTTCTATGGTTAAGGGTGGTACATTACTACTTATGAGGGTATGTCAGTATCCAGTTTCTTTTCCCAGCTATTACCATTGCTGACTTTATTGCAATTGCCAAGGTAGCAGAATTTTTGCTATCAACTTATTTTCTTAGTTTGCTAGTATCTGGATCGCCTTTTATCATTAACAATACTATACCCCTTTCTGCAGAACTGAGTATTAGGTCAAATATATAGCAACTTTAGTTCCCCAATGAATAGATAGTTGGATCTTCAAACAGAAAAAATAAAAGTCTATGTAGTTATCCATGTATAAAGTACTTCACTAAAAAGGAGACATTAAAAAGATCGTCATACAGCAACAGTCTTTCATGCTAATTAACTCACAAACATCAACACACACGTGTGTGTGTGTGTGTGTGTGTGTGCATGCACACAAAAAGATACCTTAGAAGGCAGCAAGATGCTTCCAAAAACTCCCAACACCTCAAAATCTGAACGAGGAATATCAAGCATGAGGAAAGCAAAAGCCACACAGCTGAATTATTCAAAAGGATAACAAAGGTCATAAAAAAAAGCAGACTGATAAGTGCATGGTAAGCTGAAAGAACATATAATCAAAAGATAACATAATTAATAAATAAAACAATTACAAAGATTACAGAAGATACTAATAAAATGTTTCCTGAGCTAAACAAAACATGAATGACCACTTTAGCAAAGAATTAGAGTTCATTAAAAGATATAAAACAAGCATCAATTCAGGAGATTAAAAAATTCTATTGTAAGTATAACAGTAGAACTATGTTATTTTAACATGAACACAGAGCATCAGAACTAGAAAATAGGGCTGCCTTTTTGGAGGTCAATTATATGAAAATATTTTTTAAAATAAAGAATACGACAATGGATGCAACAGCTGCTAGGTACAAATAGGACTAAGATTAACTGGAATTAGTGAAAAAAGCAGAATATAGCACAAATGGCATAAAAGACAACCTGTTTACAGAAACAATGGCAAAAACATTAAAAATGTAGGAAAAATTAACATAAAGGTGTATAAAACCCAAATAGTCACAATCAGAATAGAACCTGTCTACAACTTATCATAGTCAGAATCCCAGAAATCCAAAACAAGGTAACTATCTTAAGAAATTGTTAGAGAAAAGCAACACACTGCTTATAAAGATATACCCATCAGAGTTACACCAGACTTCTGAACACAAATCTTAAAGGCCAGAGGAGCTTGAAGTGTTTTAAATCCTAGAACAAAACAACTTCCAACCTAGATTAATACAGCCTACAAAAATATCTTTCAAAACTGATGTAGAATGTAGCAGCACATATATAAAATTGACAGAAAAATATGGTATTTAAATGACAAGAGTTCTTTAAGAAATGTACAACAACCAAATCAGCACTCCACAAAATTCTCAAGAATATCCTAGAAAGAGACAATGAAGATAACAATGCCAAAATGTCTAGTAGAACAAATACACCAGCAGAGTAAGGAACAGAAAAGAATCAGCAAAATAACACAATGACAGTAATAAAGTAATGTTTTTCAGTAATAACTCAATGTGAATAGTGTCAATTCACCAGTCAAACGATAAATATTAACAGTGTGCTGAATACAGCACACATTCGACACAAAAAGAATTCATATACTAAAAAGTAAAGGGAAGAAAACAATATCTTATGCAATGGCAATCCAAAAACAACCAAAAGGACCCATCTTATTTCTAGGCAGAGTGAACTTCAAGATAATACATCAGAAGAGGAGCAAAGAATGTCAGTACATATTGGCTAAGAGAACAATTCAACAGGAAAAAGGTAACAATTATAAACATTTATGAACACCCAAATTAAAAAAAAAATAATGGACATAAAAGATCAGATCAACACAATTAGAGTGGGGGGACCTCAATATCCCACTGTCATGAATAATCAATTAGACGAAGCAAAATCAACAAAGAAATACTAGAGTTGAATCAACACACAGAGTGCTTCACCCAACAACAGAATTTACATTCTGAGCAGCATATGAAACTTCCTCCCAAATAGACCACATATTAGGCAATGAAACAAGCTTAATTGAATGCAAAAAAAACCCACCCAAAAACCTGCAATTATCCCAGGCATAGTATCAGATCATACCACCATGGAACTAGAAATCAATGACAAAAGAAACCACCTAAATTATGCATATGCATGGAAATTTAAAAATACACTATTTAATAATCAATAGGCTAAACTAGAAATCAAAAAATACCTTTAATGAATATACTTTTTAATGAGCATATACACAAAAATCCTCAATAAAAAAAAACTGTATTGGCAAAGAGAATGCAGTAAATCATCTAAAATATCATTGCAACGTAGGCATCATCCCAGAGATGCAAGGATGGCTCAACACATACAGATCAACAAATACAATTCACACATAAACAGAAATAAAATAAATAAATCAGAAATTATCGTCTCATGTAGAAAAAGCTTCTGACAGTCTAACAACAAGTATAATAAAAACCTTGAATAAAGTAAGTATTAGAAGGACCCTATCTCGATCTGATAGAATTTCATTTATGACAAAAACTATTTTCAACATCACTTTACATGGGGAAATCTAAAATAGTTCCCTCTAAAGTTAGGAATAACACAGGTATGTCTTTTATTACCACTCCTGTTCAATACAGCACTCAAAATATAAGCTGAAGCAATCATATAAAAGAAAAAAGTCATATATACATGAAAGGAGTAAGTCAAATTATCTTTATTTGCAAATGACATGATCTTCTTCATAGAAGATCCAAAGATTCCACCAAGATTCCCAGAATTAATAAGTAAACTCACAAACATTCCAAGATACAAAATCAACACACAAAAATCATGTTCCTATATACCAACAATGAACTCACTGAGAAATCAGTAAAATAATACAGTTCACACACATCAAGAAAAATCAAATACTTAGGAATTAACTTAACCAAGGAAATGAAAGACTTCTACAACCTGTAAGCTTCTATATAAAGAACAAAAAGTCAGACTAACCAATATAAAAGATCCAATCAAATATTGGACAATTGAAATGAATAGATACTTCTCAGAGAAAAAAGTACAAATAGCCAATAAATATATTTAAAAAATGTTAAACCTATCTGGCCACTAGAGAAGTAAAAATTAAAAATGACACTGACATTCCATCTTACTTGAGAAAAAACGGCTATCATCAAGAAATCAAATAACAAAGGTTGGCAAGGCTTCAGGAAAAAGCAACCCTCCTACATTGCTGATGGGAATGTAAACTAATACGACCAGTATAATACTAGTCAGTATGGAGATTCCCCCTAAAACTAAAACTAGAAATTCTAATTTCTTGTGGTGAATAGCTTCTGGTGGTAAAGCTATTCCTTCTCTATGTATATTCCTGAAAGAGAGATAGACAGAATATCACAGGGTTATATGCACACCATGTTTATAGTAGTATAATTCACAACAGCTAAATCTTGGAAGCAGCCTATATGTCTATGAACAGATGAATGGATAAATAAAATGTGGTATTTATATACAATAGAGTATTACTTTCTCATAAACTTGAATCATCTGTAGAAAAATGAATGTACCATGAAGCCATAATCCTAAGTGAAATAATTCAGACATACAACCTTAATATTTCATGCTTTCTGATGTGAGAAACCTGAAATAAAATTATGGAGAAAAATAAAAGATAGATATTACAAGACAGTGAATAGATCTTTTGGAAATAGAAAGAGGATCAAGAGATGATAGGAAGGGTAAGGGAGGAGAAAAAGAGTTTGTAAAAATGAATTGAGATGTTATATATGTGTACTGATTCACCACAAGAAATGCAATCATTAAGTCCCACAGATAAGTAGTAATAAAAATAAAAATTGAATTAATTTTTTTCTTTTATTTTCCATTTATGTATTTGGTATAGGGTCTTACTACACAGCTCACACTCATAGTGATCCTCCTGTTTTCAGCCTCCCCAGCACTGAGATTATGCAGTATGTGGGACCTGGGATCAAACCCTGGTCCCTGAGCTTGGCAATGCAGGCAGGCACTTAGTTCACCAAGCTATCTCACCAGCGCTGAATTAAAATTTTTAAAAAGAAAGAAAAGTGGTACACAAAACCCTTTTTTCTTCAAAATATCACCAACTGGAGCAGTTTTCTCAATAGTGTTTTGAATGAATAAAGAAATCAAGAACAAGAACTGTGTGTGTTTGAAAAGTAGCACCATTTGGAAATCTTGCTCACTAAATGCAGACTGTTTCAAAAGTTAACTTTCATAGGAAAGTTACAATGGAAACTACGTTCCACCTTTCCACCTTCATCCCTAAGTGCCACAGACTTTAAAGGAATAATTCTAGGAAAGGGTTAGAGCAGAACTGGGACCAGCAGGGGGAACACTCTTTCTTATAGTACTTTAGGTATAAACTACAACAGGCAAATGAGCATAACTTTATTCTGTGTCTGTGCTCGCAGCCGGATGCTTCAGTCCACAGAGTTGCAGCGCCCCACTTAGACAGGAGAGCCAGGGTCAGATCATGCATTGTCAGGCTACCAGGAGATTCCTCAATAAAGGAAGCATCTTGAGCAAAGTCCATGAAGACAAGAGGGCCCCTGAAAGCACTGTTAAAGTACTGGATAAAATGGGATCCAGGCAGGCTGGGATGCAGCCAGGCTTGAGCATGGAGGACAGAGGAGGCTGCAGAGGCAGGCTGTGTAATTTGTACTATAGCTGTCCAAGAAAATGGAGTGTTATGTGGGAAGAAAAGAGACTGGATTTGGATGTTTTAGAAGCTCTTTTCACAATGTTTTAGGAGCACATAGGCTAGGGAAAAGGAAAACAGCTCTGAAGCTGTCATTACTAACAGAAAAGAGGAGGGCCTACATTAAGGTATGGATAACTGGGTTGAAGGAACAGCCAGAAGGATTAAGGAACAGAAAACCACAGGTTGGGGTTGTAGCCTGCACGTAGGGAGTGTGATGGAGAGGAAGAAAATTTCCCACCACACAAGGAATTGCGGCTGTAAGCAGACTGGGGTCATAAGACAGCCAGCACTTTCAGATCCTGCAGTAGCGACAGACAGCACCCTGCTGAGGGGAAGACCTTCTTGGGAGTAGACAGGCACCTCTAGCTCAAGAGCACACTGCTAGTTTTTTTTTTTTTTTCACCAAGTTGTGGTAACATTAAAATGCCATTCAACCTCCTCTTCTTCCAATCCTAACCCTGCCGCCTCCTTCACAGATGACCATCCCTAACATCCAGCGCTCTCAAGCCAGCCTGGGCTTCTGCTGCCAGGACTGTGAGCCAGTCTTCCAGGCCCAGTGATTTGGGAATGTACACAGAGATAGGTGGGCCCTGTCTCGGCAGGAAGCACAGCACTTAGGACTTTTCTATACCTGAAATAAGGAGGAGCTCTATCTAGAAACCAAAAGGAAAGGTCTGGTATAAAAAGGACGGTAAGAACTAATCGGGGCCTCTGCAAAATTATCCCTTAAGCACCACACTTTATTAGCCATGGAAAGAATGAGGGTGGTCAGAAGCTACTTCACAAGTTTTCTCAACCTAATCATCTTTCACCATAAAATTATATAAATCACAGCATCACTTTTCCACAAATAAATCAAGATACCACTACCTCAGCACTGCAGTCTCCTCTAGGCTTCATAGAGCCAATGCATTTAGCAAGAATTTCAATAAATATGGTTGCATGCAGATTTCCATCTATCCTGTGCCAAGATCTAAACCCCAGAACATAAGAAAAAGAGGTGTCTCCAAACAAAAAAGCTAACACTTATACCTTGGACTATGCCAGTGGAAAACCAAGACTCTTAGGACCAAGTAGAAAGTGCTGGAAAGCTGGAATGCAGTGTGCTGGGGAACTGAGGAACAACCTGTTAGCTTGACCCAAGAGGAGGAATGAAATATTCCAGGTAAGATTAACTCCTGAGCATGCACAGGAAAGACAGGCCGGAATGCTGTTTCAGGGCTTACATGTCCTGGGGAAATGGATGTCATGGAATGGAGGAGGTTCGCTGTAGGAGCCCCAAGGGCACAAAACTTGAGGCCTCCAGTCTGTCAGCAAGATGGGCACCAGGGGGATAGGAACCAGGGCTGCCTAGATAAGAAAGGCAGACCTAGAGGAACAGCAGGGGAAAAAAAGAGGATCCACCAGGAGGCAGTCCTGAACATTCTGTTGGCAGATCAACCAGTAGTGTAAAGATACCTAGAATGGGAAATTGTTTTTATCCTTAAAACAACGAACCCAAGTGAAAACTGTGCACTATAAATCATCACATTATAAAATCATTTAAAAAATACTAGCAGGGCCAGCCAGATAGCTCATCAGATTAAAGCACCTGCTTAGGCAAACAGAGGGGTCGGTGGTTCAACAGCCAGCCTGCCATGCTGACCCTGCCTCCAGGGCATACTGAGATGGCCATTGAGATGGGGCGTGGTGGTACACACCTGTAATCCCAGCACTTGGGAAACTGAAAATCAGAGAATCATTACAAATCTGATCTGCATAGTGAGACCCTGTAGACCTTTTATTAAAATACAAATAGAATAAAAACACCAGCAAACAAAGTAGAGGGACTAATGTAAAAATACACTAATAGAAAACACACAAAACAGACATTTTCAAAGGGGATAGGAGAGTTAGAGGAAATGTTTCACTTTTTAATAACCTATTTTCTAATTAGTGCACTTTGATCATATATTCTTGTATATTTTCAAAGGTGTTCCCTGTTCAATTCTGGTCAGAGCAAATCAAGTAGGGTAATCTAATCAGCTGCCACAAGTCCATTAAAATGAGTGAGGTTAATTTAAATTATGGATCTGAAAGAAGTCTAAAATAAATTAAGGGAAAATAGCAAGATGTAGAATAATAGAGTATGATCATGCTTAAAGGTGTTAAATGATGCACTAAGTATAAAGATATATACTTCTAGGAAAATACTAGAAAAATACTCAGAAGATAGCTGAGGGCTTGAGCTCCAGTACAGGGTATTCTCTTATTATTTTGGTAGCTCTATACCAAGGTCTTGAATTTCTTCTGTGATCAGACTAGCTTAAACTGAAATAAAAATAAAATATCTAAGGGGAATGCTGTGTTTTGTTTTGTTTTGAAAACCTACTCCTTGGTCTAAAGGCAGGACCCAAGAGCAATTCACACATGTTGTGGATCCAACTAGACTCCAGCCTGTGCATACAGCCTCACCTGGGGATGTTAACAAGGCAGTTATTCTGGGGCTTTGGGGCAAGCTGAGTTCCCAAGTGGATGGACGGACTCAGTTTGAGTGGTCAGAAGCTGCAGTCTACAATTATCTGGTGGTTGCAGTCCCTTTTCACAGGCAGGGGGCTCCTATTACACCAAATCTTCTCTTACCAGTTTTTCAATTATCTATGACTAATGAGCACTTTGGGAACAGTTTCAGACATACACATAATCCTCTTTCCTGATGTCAGCAGCAGAAATTAATGGCTATATGGATTGCTGGGAGACAGAACATGCATTATAATGGTCAACAGAACAGTTATCCTCTCCAAGAGGGGGATGGGGTGGGGTACTGATTTCAGTGGAAGATTCCATGTCTCTCTTTGTATTCCTGCAGGAAGGGAAATCCAGGGGAAGAGCTGGCTTCAAATATATGGTCTGGGTGTAGGTGGCATGCTTGGCCCTGGTGGCAGGGGCTCCCAGCTTAGTTTTGCCAAGGTCATCAGGCCAACCAGACTGAGACAGACCTTAGCTATGCCCTGCTCTTCCAGCAGAGAGTGTACTGGTATTTCTGTAGACTGAACTGAACTACAATCTGGTTTAGGGAAGAGACACATACAACTGAAGAACATAAAAGTTTCCAACAAAGGGCTTGTTTTATTTCAGAAGTATGTGGCAGCAGATGTAAATCTGGTATTTAACACAGACACAGCACATGCTTAGATAGTTTCAAAAACTATTAAGACCTTCCTGAATCTGGTAGGGCTCCAAAGTTACATGAAGCATGAACCCTCAAAATGTGAAACAATTGGGACTGGGGAGATGGCTCAGTGGAATAAGCGCTTCCCTGGCAAGCACAAGGGCCTGAGTT
>NDGN011418480.1:0-16227 GCA_002564285.1 Tympanoctomys barrerae
GTACAAGGTGCGGACCTGAGGCACCATTCAAAAACACCATTTGAACAAACCATTCCCCTTACCTAGAGAATGCAACTATATATCTATCCCAATCCCTTTATATTCTTTTAAAGATGATAGTAATTTAATCTTAGTCAATTATAAGTTTTATATGGTTATAGAATGAAACCATATCTTTAAAAAATTATGCTTTTGGACATCGTATAGTAACTCAGAAATTTACGTACAAAAACCATAAGATCAACCATGTTACTGTTACTCAGAAACATTTGTCGAAACATTGTTCACCCTTTAGATGTTTAGTGCATCGCTCCTATAGATACTGAGTTGTTAATGTGTATATTCTTCAAGTGTACAACAAGGATCTGATTAAAATTGTGTATTACCCTTCCATGAAGCTATTCAAAAAGTATTAAGGATTATCTTCATAGTAATCTTGATAAATTTTCTGTGATATTTGGGGAATCTATATCTTCTAACCTTTCTGTCCTTTTTGTTGAACTTCTTTTAATGCCAAGGGAATAATGTACTCTTGTAGTGAATTAGTCTTTCTTGGAGAGACAGAATCAATTAGCCAATGAAAGATAAAAATGACTTGCTAATCAAAGATGCAAATCTAGGGTATGCTCCAGCATCAAGGTATAAGAACTGGAGATTGTAAATCCTGTCTAAAAGGAGAGCCTTCATCTCTAGCAGATCACTGACAATTAGGGTTGTTTGTCTGCCCAGTTTGCTAGTACTTCCTCATCTTTTGTTAGTTCATTTGTTTATTAATTCTAGGAATTTAACCCAGGAAGGACGTCATGCTTGCCAGGCAGGCATCCAACCCGAGCTTGCTATTTCTGAAAAGAAGTTGGGAATTTGGGGTTTTACATAAAAATTTCTGGATCAAACGAAGCCATCTTCCCCGTACTGGAAAAACAAAAACAAAACAAAACAAAACAAAAATTGTCCAAAAAGGGGGGGGGGCGGGGAGATGGCTCAGTAGAATAAGCACTTGCCTGGCAAGCACAAGGGCCTGAGTTCAATTCCTGGTTCTGCCAAAACAAAAACAAAGCCATCTGTAGAGTATATGTGGAAGGCCAGCAGTTTGTAGATTCTGAAGTAGTTTTCTACATTAAAGCTTACTTATTATGGACAAAATTTGAGGAATGTGTCATGTACAAGAATAATTTGCTGAAAAAAGTACTCTAACAATCATTGTAAGAAGGCAAGTAGAAACTTGATGTCAAGATTATTATTTGTTTTCATTTTCTATAAAAAGCCCTACTGTGAAAGAGTTCCATACCTTGGATTTCTATTAATAGAGGAATAGTTGAATATTAGTAAAGGAAGGTTCCTTGACGTAAGTGGGGGCTTTGCCTAGCTCTTAGATGTTTTTCTAGAGTATAAGCATTTATTTTTGGTAATGACATATGGTCTCTACTTTTTCTTAAGCTCAGAATTTTCTGTAACTAGGGCTTTTTTTCTCAACTTGTTCATTATTACGGATAGATGAGAAGTCATGCTACTTTTTAATAAATGAAATAAGTGGATAGAAAGCATTGAGTGTAGTTTATATATTAAAAGTAAATATTGCTTCATGAAACATTGTTTCAGTATTACATATGTTTGTGTAAATTGGGCTGGAAAGTAAAATATATTTATTAGCATGTCCTGTCATTAGAAGGTTAATGAAGGTGGTCCTGTTGGCTTGAACCACTGGTGCTGGCAGATGCGTCTGTCCATTGGGTGGCTTGTACTGCTGGTGGTAGAAGTTGTGTAGTCAGATGGTAATCAAACAGTTTGAATCACACTTGCGATTCAGACAACCTGACAGCAAGATAATATGAATTATGACCTCATTATGAAGTCGGATAATAAAAATTCTGGGTAGGAAGAAACATTTCTCTAAAGTTACTGCTTTTCTTCCTTATAAGAAGGCCAATAGGACCTATAGTCCTTTTGTCGTATTGCCCCTGGTAGTGATTAGTCCTTAGCAACAGTTTTGGGCTGCCAGAACTATGAAAGGCATATAGGTTGTAATCTAAGAACTTGGTGTTCTGCACATTTAATTGATAATTTTCTGCCTTTAGTTGTTTTTTTTTTTCCTTACTGTATTCGGTTGTTATAGGGTCTCACTATGCAGCTCGGACTCGGGGTGATTCTCCTGCTTTCAGCCTCCCCAGTGCTGGGATTACAGGCATGAGCCACTGTGCCTGGACTCTGGCTGGCTCAGCTCAGCCTGCCCTGAGGGTGGGGCAGCACACTGGTGCTGAGGATTTAACTGCAGTCTCTGTGTTTGCTAAGCTTCCCTAAGCGGGCACTTTAGTCTGCTGTGCTATCTCGCTGGCTCCTCTGCCTTTAGTTTTAAAAAATATAGATAGATTTAAATTTCCATCAGTTATTTTTAATAATTTATATCACCTCTAACTTCCCTATCATTTTGACAATACCATTGTTAGGTATATCTTAATAGGAACAGGTAATAAAATGAGATTAAAAAGAATGTATAACAGTAAGATGCAGGTTGATGTTGTAGTATGTGCCTGTAGTCCAAGTTACGTAGGGGGCTAAGACAGGAAGATCTCAAGGTTATGGACAGCCTGGATGCTTTGATGAGATCTTATCTCAAAATTAAAAGAAAAAGGAGGGGGTTGGGAATGTAGCTGAGTGAGAAGATGTCTTGCATAGCATCTGTGATTCCCTGGGTTCAATCCCCATTACTGCAAAGGAAACGAAACAAAACAAAGTATAAAGTATAATTGAATATTCATGTTGAAAAACCATTGTAAGTGGGTGTACTACTATGTCCACCCTTTCCCTTACCCCTATTTGTATATTGATTTCTCTACATTGTTCCATGTAATGAATAAGTTATTTTACATGGGTTCCTGGTTCTTTTTAGTGGAGAATGATATGTAGCAAACAGTTGTGAGCTGGGTTGGTGGGAAGGTGCATGCCTGTAATCCCAGCATGCAGGAGTAGAGGCAGGAGGATCTCTGCAAACTCATGGCCAGCCTGATCTGCATAGTGAGCCCTGTCTAAAAAAGATACCCCCCCCAAAAAAAAGGAAAGGAAAAAAAAACAGTTGTAGGTGCCACGTGTGAGCAGTCCAAGCAGGGATACTCAATAGCAGGGTGCAAGCATTGCTAGTAACTTGGTTTCCAAGTGCCATTATCCTAATTCCAGGGCTGATGCAAGGACAATTGCAGTTGGGAATATCTTGTAGCAGAGAATGAAAAGTGCCCAGAAAATGATGGGCACAAACAGAAGGATGCAACAGGGGTTTCTCCTGACCAAATATGGGGTAGAGTTAACATTGAAGGCATAGAAATGGAGTATGACCACTATATGAAGAAGCCATGAGTCCATAGTGATATCTAAATAAGCAAGTGCATAAAGCTTAATGGGGAACAGTATAATTACATAGTCCCAAAATACTTCTCCACAAAATACTTACCAAAGGGAATAAACAATGCCAATATGATAGAGAAACCCACAAAACACCACCTTAGTCAAGAGTCAAAAGTTGATTAGTAAAGGGACAAATCAGAATCATTTGCCATCTGGTGAGATGTAGAACAAGTGTCACTTTGATGATGTTTCTGCAGAGTGGCACCACACGAATTTAATTGTCAGGAAACATCAGAAGAACTCTCAAAATAACTTTCTTGTAGTGCAAAGGCCTTAAAAATCAAAGAGACTGACATACTGTTTGACCTTAAAGAAGCTATACACTTGACTGGTACATGTAATCCCTGATTTCAAAGGGAACCCTATTCTGCAAAGGACATTGACACAGTTGGTGAAACTTGAATAAGGTAACAATTCTGAGGATAGATGATAATAATTGATTAATTAATAATTAGGTGATATTAATATCAGTATAACTATTTGTATTGATAATAACCTATGACTGATGGTTGTATTATGATTTTGTAGGAGAATGTGTTTTATAGGGAATGTATACTCATATGTTTGGGGATGCTGTTATTTTCAAATGATTTAGTTTTCTTTTTAAAATGTATTTAGTACAGGGTCTCACTACACAGATCGGACTCATAGTGATTCTCCTGTTTTCAGCCTCCCAAGTGCTGGGATTACAGTTGTGTGCCACCACGCCCAGTCTCCATTGCTGTTTCTTTGTGCCCCAGGGGCAGGGCTGGCACTGCACCCTGGGATCAAACCCCTGTCTCTACGTCTGCCAAAGCAGGTGCTTTAATCTGCTGAGCTATCTGGCTGGTCCTCAAATGATTTAGAAAGAAGAGGATTCTTTTTACTTTACCTGAAGTTTTCTATAAATTTGAGGAAGCCTTAAAAAGAAAGTTTTCCTATACAGGTCTTACACGTCATGAAGGTTTTTATTTTCAGGGCAGTTGCAAAGAAGGTTCATAGTACAATTCAGAAGATTAAGAAGGAGGGAAAGATGTCTGAGTGTTTGTTAAAAGCCTTGCTGAACTGCAGAAGTTTTGAAGAACTAGAACATGTGGTAAGAAACTTTATTCTTTAGTGCCTGAATATATTATGACTTGGGTCTTTTTATAGTTTAAGACATTAAAGGCTGAAGTTATTAGCCATCATTTAATTCACCAAAATATTTATCTTTTATCCAGTTTTTTTTTTTAATGTTAGGCCCTTAGTTTTTTTTTTTTTGGCAGAACTGGGGATTGAACTCAGACCCTTGTGCTTGCTGGGGAAGCACTTATTCCACTGAGCCATCTCCCCGGCCCCGGCCCTTAGCTTTTTAATAGATAGTTCTTGCCTTCAAGGAGTTATACAAATGTGCAGGTTAATGGAGGACTAAATTCGAGACAGGCATATAGGTAATTGATACAATAGTTAGTACAGTTGGTCCTGCAGTTATTTGGAAGTTCTGTATTTGCATAGTCAACCAAATGTAGGTTAATAATATTTGAAAAAATTGTGTCTGTGTTGACCATTATAGTTTTTTGTTATTCCCTTGACAAAAAGTGTAACTATTTATATAACATTTGCATTGTATTAGGTATTTATAAGTAATCTAGAGATGATTTAATGTATACAGAAGAATATGCATAGCTTATATGCAGATACTGTTATTTTATGGAGTGGAGTTGTACATCTGTGCATTTGTATTTATAGGACTGGGGAGGGTGTTCCTGGAACCATTCCCCCACGAGTATTATTGGAGGGTTGTATAGGAAGCTATGGGAATAAAGAACTCATTTGAGGAGAGATTGGGGGTGTGGGTGTGTGTCAGCTTTTAAAGGGTGAATGAAGAGGGGAAAACCTAAGAAGATAAAAAATGATCAGAGATATAGGAGGAGAGTCCAGAAGCGATGGTACATGGAACAGTAGGGAACAGAGTTTTAGAAGGAGGTTAGATGTAGCAGGAAAGTTTGGCAAAATAGGCCCAAACAGGTGTATTTTGTAATGGAGAGATCGTTGAGGTTCTTTGTGTTACCATGCTGAGCAACTTACATGGGCAAAGACGCCAGCCGGTGGTGGGGTGGGAGAGTGGATGTGGATTAAGAAGCAGAGTCACTGTATACTGACAGCTTCTAGAGGAGCTGGCGGGAGGGGAGCAGACAGCCTTCAGCCCAGGCAGTGAGTTTTTTAGTTAAGTAAAACCAAACAAGTAACTAAACACAAAGGAAAGTCTGAAGAGTAAGATAAAGCACATACCACCCTCACGCAGCAAGTGCTGGCTCGTTAGTATGAGTTCATTTCTGAAGGAAGAGGCAAGGGTTGAAGAAAGGATATCTACAGCATTTTCGGTATGGCTTCTAGTTTTGCATGCTAGCTTTAATGTTTTCTTTTAAAAACCAAATTTTTATCTTTCCTGCCTAGTCTGCACCATATAAAACTGGAAGTAAAGGCACAAAAGCCCAAAGAGCAAAGCAGCTGGGACTAGAGGCAGCAGCCTTGACACTGCTTGAGAACCCAGGGAAACTCAATTTGCTGTCTTACATTCGACCGGATGTTAAAGGTACCAGCTTTAAAGAGACCAGCAGTCTTTTTCTCTTCCTCTCCCCTTCTCTCCCCTCCGTCTCCTCCCATTTCCTCTCTTCATTCTTTCATTCTTTCAACTCAACAACATGTTAAAAAAGGCTTCATTAAATATGTCCACACACAAAAGAATATTATGGCATACAAAGAAAAAGTCATTACAATATGTCCTATAATAGATCTCTTGCCTAAACATTTAACTTCTCTTTCCTTAAAAAAAAAAAAATCTTTTATGTATTTGGTACAGGGTCTCACTATGCAGCTTGGACTTGTAGTGATCCTCCCGTCTCAGCCTTCCCAGTGCTGGGATTACAGGCCTACGCCACTATGCCTGGTTTTGGGGCCCGCTCAGCGCGCCCAGGGTACTGGAGCCAAGATGGCATGTGATCCCGGGGATTGAACCCTTATGCTTGCCAGGAAGGCACTTAGGCTGCTGTGCTATCTCCCCAGCCCAACTTTTCTTTCTTGATAAAGTACTTATTCTGGTCATTTCCTCATTTTTATGTTGTTTTTCTTTTACTTAATAGTCTTTAAAATATTTTTCAGATAGTTTTTGTTACTTATGTGTACTCCAGGTCTTTTCTCCCAGCTTGTAACTTGTCTTCTTTATGCCATCTCTTGGCAAATAGATAGCCTTAGTTTTAGATTTATTAACCTTTTAAGATAATGGTTTTTTGTTTTTAGAGGAATTCCTTCATATCCTAAAGCTTTAGAGATTCTTGTAAATTGTCTTTTAAAGCTTTTATTCTGATTCTAAAAGTTTAGCATAAAATTCATTTCTATTGTTCTGAAAGTATTATATATCAGTACTATGCACAGGGTATAAATTAAAGCCCGTCTCCTATGCTTCTGCTTTGCAGGAAATTAAGTGTCTTTTTCTGAATTTTACCTCCAAGCATGTCTTCCTATTCTTTTGTATGTGAGAGAGAATGAGAGGGAGGGAGGGAGGAGGAAGTACTTCCGGGGAAATGACGATGCGGTGAATGTCAGAATGCATTGGGGTTTTTTCCTCAAAATAATGTTACCATGCAAACTTTCTGGATAACTGGCTTTTCTTCAGAATGGCTTTTAGGTTTGAGTGGGGAGATGAATGATTTAAGAAAAATATTTATTTTTGTGTTCAAAAGACTTGTAGATAAAGAGGACGTGATGTTTTGACATATATTTATTTTATGTATAAGTGCATAAAAATGATTATTGTAATTAAATGGAACTATGCATGATAATCAAATTAATATCAGTGATCTCACAGTTAACTTTTTTGTGGAAAAAGTCTATTCTTAGCAGATTTTCAGTATACAATGCAATATTATTGGCTGTAATCCCCATTTCGTACATATTAGATTTCTAGGCTTATTCAGCTTAACTGCCAGTAACTGCAACTTTGCCCTGTATCTCCCTGTCCCAGCTCTAATTCCTTTTGGCCTACTTTTTATTCTTGGACCTTTGAGGCACAGATGTCTGTAGGGGGCAGTCTCTCCTAACAAAATCTCTGTGTTGTGCTTGACTAGAAAGTCATGCATACCATAATCTATTTTGATTTTACATAATCCAGAAAATTATTTAAAATTAGAATTTGTAATTTAAAAATTGAGTGTGTATATCTGTAAGATAAAATTATCTGTCATATACAAGCATACCTCTCAATATTTGTGAAAATAGTAAGGAAAAGAAAAAGCAAAATGGGATTTTTTAAAGTTAGAGATGGTTGAAATAAATAGAATTAAAATTTGCTTAATTCTAAATGTGTATTTTTATTGAAAAGGTGAAAGATTTATGCGATCTGAAGAGAAACCAGAGTATTGTGTCTGTAATTAGATTTCAAATGGTTGCAACATTTAACATTTTAATAAGAACCGAGACTGAAGAGTGAAGCCTGAAGCTTAACCGCAGCAGGAACTGTCTGTGCTCCCCAAGGATGTTGGAGCTTGTGGGATGGTGCATACACAAAGCTTTAGTGCCTGTTTTCTCCTTTTGGCTTTTTCTATTTCCCACCTCCTTTGGCGCAAAGGTCTACTTGGTTCTTACGGATTCAGAGTTTTTACTGGGTAGGTTTTTTTTTTTTAGACAGACTTGATTTGTAGTGTAAGCTGCCCTGTGCTCATTACGCAGCTCAGGTTGGCCTCAAACTCATGGCAGTCCTCCTGCTTCAGTCTCCCAACCGCTGGCATTGCAGGCAGGCCCCACCGTGCCCAGCTGTCTGCGTAGGCTTTTACTAAGCATCTCTTTCGATTGTTACATATGGTGATGTTCCTGGAATTAGTGATGATGAACACCAGGTGGTAATATTTCTGATCATGCAGATACCTTAGGACCCAGTATAGTTATGGTAGCACTTGCAGCCCTAACAGGACTCTCTGCTTGCTTTATTCCCTTTCTTTTATACTGATCACAAATATAGAAGAATTATAATTAATTGAAAGTAAGCAAATAGGCACTACTTTTTAAAGTTCATGTGAAAAGTTTCTCTTCTTGTGATCTCCTTATGATACATGCCTACACACAGCCACCTTCTATTACTGTTTTTCTAAAGAAACATGTTTACAATTATCATAATTCCTCCAAGAAATATTTAAGAGACCAGCTATTTTGCCCTGGCCCCCTATTAGATACTTCTTGCTTGCCACAGACCAATAAAATTTTGGTTTTAATTAACAAATCTATACTGTGCCACAGATGGACGAGATCACACGCCTTTGGGTTGTAGCAGGCAGGTAGGTTATTCTGTTACAGATAGGAGGTAGCAAGTGAAGATGGAAAAGATTGGCTGTTCAGTTTCTTTCTTTTTTTAATGTATTTAGTACAGGGTCTATACAATCTCGCTACACTGATCAGACTCATAGTGAACCTCCTGTTTTTCAGCTTCCCGAACACTGGGATTACAGGGGTGCACCACCATGCCCAGTCTCAATCATAGTCTCAGGTGCCCCAGTGGCATGGCTCAATTTTGTTTTTTAAAACCATGCCACATAGTTTATTGATCTCTTCTGCGGTAACCCATAACCAGGCCTGGAATGGTGGAATCATCATCATCATCATCATCATCATTATTGTTATTATTATTATTATTATTATTTCTTTGAAAGACAGAGTCTTGCTATGCAGTTCAGGCTGGCCTCGAGCTCATTTTGTAGCCCAGGTTAGTGTCAAACTTGCAGCAATCCCCCTGCCTCCGCCTCCTGAGTGCTTGTATTCCACCCACCACCCCCGTGAAATCTTTATTTCTAAGACCTCAGTAGTATCCATTTACTTTTGAAGGGATTCCTGTTGTCATTTGATTTGATGCTGTCCTGTGATTATGAGCTGCTGGCAGAGGCTTGAGTAGTATCATCTATGGACGTGCTACTGAGGGATTTCCCTTCTGTTCACCTTTTTCTTACAGGTTTGGAGGGTTGGAGAGTCTGCTGTTAGAAAGAATACATTATGAGGAAAGGATATAATTTTTACATTCTGTGGGTCTCATTTTCTCCTGACTTCACTGAAATGCCCAACTTTTGGAACTCTTGTTATCCTTGGTTATACTAATCCCAACACCCAATTTTATGTGATTAGAGAAGGAGCCTTTTCAAAATGGATACGATTTCTTTTCCAAGTCTTTTCTGCTTGGTCTGAGAGGGATATGTGATTTTTAAAGAACTTCTCAGCTGACTGATACTTTCTACCGCTTCCTGAGACCACTGCTCTAGAGGCAGCCTAAATCACCTCCCTAGCTACTGAGTATCCCAGTTACCTCAGATGTTCTATTAAACAATACATTACCACAATCTGGCCATCTAAATACATATATTTGAGACAGGGTCTTCCTATGTGGCCCCGGCTGGCTTTGAACTCACAGTGATCCTCCTGCCTCTGCTTCTTGAGTATTGGGATTATAGGTGTGTGCCAGCATACCTGGCGTAGAATGTGTATATATGTTTTTATAGTTTGTATCTAGTTGTTCCTCCAAAGCCTCATGTAGTCAACAGCTTCTAGAGTTTGTGATTAATTCATGAGCCAATGTAGGAATTGTGGGTATGAGTACTGCCCCTGCCCTGGGGTGGATAATCTGTATTACCATGTAAGGAGGGGAGAGAAGCTTGCTAGAAGCTGCAGCTGCTGTTCTTCCCTTTGTTCTTTGCTATTTTCCACCCATGAATGGCTGCCCTTTGCCATGTGCCACTCTGCCTTGGAGCCATTCAACTGTGGACTGAAAACTCCACTAACTGTGAGCTAAATAAACCTTTCCTTCCTTAATTCTGGGTGTTAGGTATTTTGTTCCAGCAATAAGAGAAGAGTAAGACACTTTTTATTTTATTTTATGATTTAATTTTTTTTTTTAAAAGAAGTATTTAGTACAGGGTCTCACTACACAGACCAGATTTGTAGTGATCCTCCTGTTTTCAGCCTCCCCAGTGCTGGGATTATAGGCATGTTCCTCCATGCCCAGTCTCAATCCCTGTCTTGGTGCACCCCGGGGGTGGGGGCCAGCACCGCATGCCAGGTATCAAACCCTGGTCCCTGCATCTGCCTATGCAGGCGCTTTAATCTGCTGAGCTATCTGGCTGGCTCAACAATTTTTATTTTTTAATGTTTATTTACTTTTTTAATCAATAAAAAAATAGTAAAAAAACCCATTAGGAACAATACAATTCACTAATCAAAGTAATAGGAATTCAGTAATACTTGCTGTATTATGTAATGTTGTCTTCAAATTAGTTGTTTAGATTACCAGGTATAAGCATGCAAAATTGGTGAAAAAAAAAGGTATAAGAAATTGAAAAAGAGAAGAAAAAATTTAAGCATCAAGTGCTCCTTTTAATAAACCAACAGAAATCAGCAGTATGATTATCCAAGCTATCCTATATATATATGTAAACATATCTTTTTTCCTTCTTTTGTCCTTTTCCTCATCTCAGTTCCTTCCCTTCGAACAGATTCTTTCACTTTCACAGTATTATACCTTTCAGATTTTATTTACTCTTTCAGGTTGTTACAATTATGAGACAATATGTTTACACACATGGGTCTTACTTATTTCACTTGTGATTATGGTCTTCAGTTGCATCCATTTACCTATAAAAGTCTTGAGTTTATCTATTTTATAGCCAAGTAATACTCCATTGTGTTTATTATTATTATTATTTTTTTATTTTTTATTTTTTGGTACTGGGGGATCGAACTCAGGAGTTTATGCTTCCCTGGCAGGTGCTTATGCTGCTAAGCTATCTCCCTGGCCCTCCATTGTGTTTTTAACAAATACGTAGTATATTTTATTTTTAGGTCCTCAGACCATACTTTGCAATTCTTTGTGCTAGAGCTCAGTATTATTTTAATTAAATGAGGTTCATTAATTATAGAAACTTCTCAAATTGTATTCCTTTCATATGGCAGGGCTTTCTACCAGTCCTTCATTAACGGAAAGTTCGTCGTTTCCTCCTGGTTTCCTTTGTTTGCTCAGTGCTTTGCATTGTATGTTCCATACTTACTACTTACTGACTTAGACCTTGGTTTTTTCATTATTCTTTTTGTAATGATGCTCTGAGGTCCTTTGGGGATCTAGGCTTGACTGCATAGAGAACAAGTTTCTTTTCTTTTTCTGACATGGTGCTTCATTACGTATTTCAGACTGCTCTTGAACTAACTGTAGCTTAGTCTAGCCTCAAACTTACAGTGATCTTCCTGCAAGATTAGGTGTGTCCCACCGCACCTGGCACATAGAGAGCAATATCTTAGATGAAGATTGATCTAGGGAGGTGGTTAATGTAAGAGTAAGTGTATATTGAGTTCTTCTATGTGCCATAGCTGTCCTGAGTCCTCTCCATTATACATATAACTTTCTGCCTTATGCAAGTCACTTGTTACCAAAAATTTCCTTGTAGAGAATTTCTCTTAAAGTGTGAATAGAATCCCTATTAATGTTAGTGACCAAACTTCTCTGAATTTCTTTCAAATAAATAGTTATTTCAGTGGTTGACATTTGCTGTCACAATACAGACCCCCAAAGGCATTTTCTGTTTATTAATTGTACTACAATAAATTCTGTTCCACTATTGTCTCTGTGCCTGTTACTCATTAAAACTATACTCATAGAAAAATGTATCCATGAGTCTCAATGCTTGTGTAATTCAAGCCTTAATATAAAACAACAGTAGTAAGGCTTTGTTACAAATCAAGGAATAAGGACAAAAGAAACAAAATAGAGCCATGAATTGCTCTTAGCCAGGGCTTAAGTGGGTGCTGTAGATGCTGTGGTGTATCAGGCTTGCTGCTGTGGGTCAGCAAACCACAAGTGCTTGGAGGAAACTAGTTGGTCTGATTGTGAAAATGAACACCTGACTGATTGATTGTTCTTGTTTTGTGTTGATTAAGCTTAAGGAATTCAAATGGATCATTGAAAATGAATAAATATTTTATTCCCAGTATACAAATATTAATAAAATTCTTTGTAAGGGAGAATTTTTTTGGTAACAAATTGTATGGTTTGGGATATTATTAATATATTTTTGATCTTTGCAATCACTTCATGAAGAAGATAGTATTATTCTATTTTTTATAGGACACTGAGGTAGACAAGGCAAGTAAGTTGCCCAGTAATTAACAATTACTGGTGGAACCAGGTGTAGACCAGCAGCTGGCTCCAAGCTGCGTTTTTCCCCACTGTAACTAACGTGTTGTGTAAAGGCCTTGTGTTACTACTGTGGAGACAGGCTTTTGTTACATATGGAAGCAAGTCACTGCTGTCATACCTTTCTATCTTAGGTTTGTCAATTTAAGATTTTATTTTGACTGGAATTTAATGTGATTTAATTATAGACTTTAAAACTAATGTTAGACTTTATTTCTGTTCTGTCTCACCCCTTTTCCTAAAGGGCTTTCTGCACTCCAGGATATTGAGACAGGAGTGCAGCATATTTTAGCAGACATGATTGCTAAAGACAAAGACACGCTTGACTTCATTCGGAAATTGTGAGTAACTCTTTATAGAGTTTTCTGCTTTGTGGACTCATGCTGTTAAGGTTCACATGGTTTGTGCTAATACCAGTATTCATTAAAAACTTTGTACTGAGAATTTTTTTTTAAGTAACAGAACTCTTTGTTCAAACAAAACAGAACCCTAATATATAAAACAGATAAAAGAAAAGTTGTTTTAATTGAATTCTGAGCAGGGAGCCTGGAACTTTGCCTCCTCATCTTCTTTCCTCAGTGGAGGGCCTAGATGAACACAGTGTGCAAACCACCGCTTTTCACAGTTTTTCCCAAGGAGAGACTCATGTCCATTTAGAATAGTGCCATTGCTTTTTAAACGTGCTAATTGTGATGTGTATGCTTGGCTTATGTCTATAGTATTTCATCCTTGGTATTTACCTGTGGTTGGGTTGATTTAGAATGGTGATGTCAGGTGTGGTGCCTAGGGCTGGCCTCGAAACGAGCTTCAGCTGCTGGGGAGAGCCGCTTATCCATGGCATCACAGTTTGAATGTGAGAGACTGATGCAAGGTCTTTGTTAGAGTCTTTTGGGCTTATAGATTTATGCCACATTAAAAAGCCCTTTAAAACTTTTTTTGTACTCTGTCATTCATTTTCTGCTACCTATTGGAGGAGAAGACAGGTTTCTGCTAGATTTCCCCTCCCTTCGCCAACATCTCCACTGTTTCTTATTGGGTTTTTGTTAATGCAAGGGACAAACTGCTCTGTATTATCAGTGGCCCCAGCTGGAGTGAGAGGAAGTGGGATAACTGCTCAGGTCGAAAACTGTTTTTGTTAGTCATTATGCTGTTGAAATTTGGTTCAGATTTACAAATTGCTATTGGAAGCCATCCTAGTACGTCCTTTTGTTTGACTTCTCAGCTTTTAATCGACTGTGACTGCCTAATTCAGTGGTTAGAGAAGGATGATATTTAAACTAGTATTATTGGCCTGATTCCTTAGATACCATATTGGAGCATCATTAAACAAATACCATTTGATAACGGCTTAACTTTTTTGCTGTCTGCAGTATATGTTAATAACTACTTATGTTTTGACATTTGTGTATCTGAGCAGGTGCCAAAATAGATACATTTGTATTCAATCATCTCTGGCAAAAGTATCCTCAAAGAAAGTAAATGAGAAAGATGTTGATAAATTTCAACTCTACCAGAACTTTTCATGTAACATAAGAAACATTCAGCACCATCAGGTAAATAAGGGAATTGCTTATGCATACAGATGATGGTAGTAAAATAACAATACTTTTATTTGAAGAATTTCATGTCAAATATTTTCTCTTTCTTTAAATGTAAAATTATTCTAAGTTTATCATGTTTCCCTAATTTTATAAATTGCAAAGAAGACTCAGACAAGTTAGTAAGTAACACTGAAAATTTTTAGCAGGTATCTTGTTTTTTTGGCTGATGATCTTGCTTGTTAGACTCTGCTTTCTAATATGCTTGGATTAGGGGCTTAGTTCTAGATGTTTTCCACATGCGACACAAATCAGATGGTTAGAATAAAGTGCTAAAGGTCTCATTTAGTCGTTTCAACCATAGTCATTGAATCTGGGTCTTCTAGTTTTTCATTGTACTAATATTTTTTCTAAAATGTAGTGATAGGCTGTATGTACACTATAGAATGTGGCTTTTAAAGAATAAAAGGAGTTACAAATCAAAAGTACAGTAGTGCTGACTTTTGTATTTACATGTGTAGTTAGTTTAACCAGTGTTCTTCATATGGCTTTGAGTCATCGCACAGTGTCTTCATTGCAGCCATAGGGACTCTGTAATACTTCACGTAGAACAGGCTCATGAGTGGCACACTCTCTTCTTTTGGTTTGTCTTGGCAGTCGTAATTTTGCCTGTTACATAGAAAAAGATTTAACTGTTGAAAAATTTGCATAACCAAAGATGTGCTCTTCAACATGTTAAGAGTGTTTTGAAGAGTGTTTTAACATTTTAGACTGTGGTACCTTGGTTTATGAATTTAATTCTTTTTCCATGATGCTAAATTTCACAGAAATTATTCCATGATTCTGAGTGCAACCAGAATACCCTTGTGATTGCTTTTACATGCTTGCAAGTTTGTTGGATCAGAGTCACAGAACAGGTTCTGTGACCACCATCATGGAAAGAACGAAGTCTGTGAACTGAGGCACCACTGTGTAGTCCGAGTTGTTGTATAATCAGTCTTTAAATTTTTTTTGCCATTTTGAATAATTTTTCTATCTATAAAATTCTTGTAGTATTTAGACTATACCATCCACACCCTGTGGTGTATCTTCCTGTGGCTCTTGGTGAGTAACCTTTGTTCACGACACATCACTTCAGCTGCATTCAGGATTCTTTGTTATATATCTTGTAAAAGCTTGATTTTAATCTGACTTGTGGGTATCTGAGTTTGTCCTACTTGAATTTCATTGTGAGTCTTAGAAGTGTAGATTAGTGTTTTTTTCTCAGCATTGGGAAATTGTTTCTTCAAATACTCCTTTTCTATTTGAGACAGAGCCTCACATGTAGTTCGGGCAGGCCTTGAACTCACTTTGGAGACCAGGCTGGCTTTGAACTTGTGGGAATTCTGTCTTAGCCTTCTGAGTGCTGGGATTAGAGGCATAAGTCACCATGTCTGGCTTCTTCAAATATTTTTTCTCTTTATTTGGGAATCCTATTCTATGTAGTGGGTAGGCATGGTAGTGTCCCACAGATCTCTTAGGCTGTCTCCCCTTTTTCTTTTCCCCCAATCCCTTGCCACTCCCCATAACTTTCTTCTCTCCTCACCTCTCCTCTTTTCTTCTCATATGGTGTAATTTCTTTTGACTTATTCTCAAATTTGCTGATTTGTTCTCTGCTTGCTCAAATTTGTGATTGAATCCCTCTAGTGGATCTTTCATTTCAATCATTGTATTTTTTCAGTCTATAATGTCTATGGTGGTAGTCAGGAACTTGGCTTAGGAACTTAATTCTTTCCAAAATTCTGGTTGCAGAAGTTGCTCCACAATTCTGGTTGCAACTAAATTGTAAGCACTGTATTTGGTTGCTTTTAATAGCTTACAACATTTTTTTATTCTTTTGTATTTTTTGTGTATCACTCTCCTAGCTTCTTTTACGTCTCTTTCCATGATACCTTTTAACTCTGAGCAACTTCAGGTGTTTTTTTTTTTTTTTTTTTTGTGGTATCAGGGATTGAACTCAGGCCCTTGCGCTTGCCAGGCAAGCGCGTATTCTACTGAGCTATCTCCCCGGCCTCAGGTGGTTAATTTAAAGTCCTTATTTTGTAAATTCAATGTTTAAGCTCCTTTAGGACAGTT
>NDGN011418492.1:0-10645 GCA_002564285.1 Tympanoctomys barrerae
GCTTTGCTAAGCTTGTTCTAAGTAGGTGCTTTAGACCACTGAGCCATCTCACCAGCCCAGCCCGAATTCTTCACCAGAGAAAATGTTGGGGTGATTTCTGTCCCACTGACAGTCCATGGAGTCAGCTGACCCGATCACTTGGTAATTGTTTGCCTCCAGATAAGAATGGCATTCAGGACTGATGCTGTCTTTAAACTCTCCAATATTTTACACTTCATCTCATTTCTGCCCCAGCACCTAGCAGTTGTTCTAGAAATGCTTTTGGTTTCATAAGCTGTTACTGGTTGCTGGTGCCACCACCAGCAAGTGATGCTGTGAGGGCCCTGAGTGACAGTTCTGAAGGTCACGGACACTGTTGGGGTCCAAAGGTCATGGATGTCCTTCTTTCCAGCTGAGCAGTCATGCCCAGCTGTCAGTACCTCTTTGCTCACTGTTCAATGGAGAATGGACCCTAGGAAGGGTCATCCAGGTTGCCTGTGGCCAGCGCCTGGTACAGGGAGGCCCCTCTGTGTGGCTCCTGAGAGCCAGTGCCCTGGTCCAGCTTGGGCATCTGTGCTTTGGGACCCCAATCCTACCCCCCTGCCACGGACACTTCTGGCCCTTAGAAAACCCTTATTGTGACATCAAATCTATCACTTTCCATGGTTTTCTCGCTGGCCCAGCTCTGCCCTTCGTGGCTACCACAGCGAAGGTCTGTAGGCCTGGCATGATTCTACCTCCAAAGCTTGAAAATAGTGCTCCTGGGCTCTAACCCTTTCTTCTCTAGTCCCCTCCACAGGACCGGTATTCCAGGGTGTCTGCAGTGCTCCTGTGTATGACATGGCAATCAGTAGAACATGAGTCCAGGGGACATTCACTGAGTGAGGGCTTGCCACAGGCCAGCACTTTTGTCATCTCCTTAGTGTCTGTGCTACTCACGACACCTTGCCTTCCCTCCCGGATGAGGTGGTTACCATTGCGATCCTCATTTTACCAGTGAGAAAGTGAAGGAAAGAACAGGAAGTCCGAGCTGTCTTGAGCCCATGCTCTTAACTCTGGTGCTCAAATCTCTTACAACCTTTTCCTTATGATGCTAAAAATAAGCCCAGGGTACACCAGGCTTAGGCTGGCCCTATTTTAACTTACTTTTCAAGAAATCATTTGACATTAGCCTGAATTGAACCATCTTCCGTGAAACCTCTACAGAGTCTGTTTTGACAAAGTGGACAGGAGAGCAGAGGCGTCTGCACTGTTACCTGCGCATGGGTGGTGCTTGCTCTGCCAGGCCCCAGAAGGCTTCTAACGTAGTGGATTAGATCAAGGTGACAAGTATGGGCTGTGGATGTTTTATTTTCCCGAACACGATGCCTGCCACAATAGGCTTCCTGTTTAAAGTGCCTAGTCATGGCTGCAGGACCTTCCAACAATGGAGACCTGAGAATTGCAAGCCCAGACTGCCTCTCTACATGGTGAATGCAGTGTTCAGTCTTACGGTGTCCCCGGCCATGCTGAGGCAGAAGGAAGTGTTGACCACCTACCTTCCTAAGCTGAGGGTACAGGTGCCAAATGCCCAGTCTCCCAAAAGGGCTCTTGGTGGCTCAGGCCAGATCCCCTGAGTGGAGAAGGGTGACCTGTGGCTGCATTCCTGCATACACGAATACATGGGTCAGAGCATCCCACAGCTGGGACTGAACCATTGTTCTTTTTGAGAGTTCCTTTTTGGACAGCATGCATCCCAGAGCCCTGACCTGGAGACCTGCGCAGTGAGTGGCGTGAAGCCTTAGAAAATGTGCTGGATAAAATCTACCTGTAGCGTGACTGAAAGTAGGGCCTGGCTGGAAACGTAGCCTCCCTGAAGCATTGTATATTTACTGAGAAAATGGGGGTGCTAATAGCACTACCCAGCACAGTGGATGGGATTAGATGAGTTCCTGCGTAGGCATAGCAGAAAGCACCTGCAGAGTGTTCAGTGGTGACACATGTAAGCCTTAGCATCATCATTTCCTCCTTCCTCCACTGTTCCTTCTCCCTTTCTAACCCTGCCTGCGATTGATTTTCTAAACGGATTAGAGTAAATATCCTAACCTCTGCCTGTGTTCCACTGACAAGAGGGTGAATCATGTTACTTGGTTCTGAGTGGGTACATAGCGCCCCCTGTAGGAGATATTGGAAATGTGAGCGTGGTTGGGCTGTCTCAGTGATCAGGACTGGGCTAGGAAAAGAAAAGGGTGCTGGTAAGTGTACTGTGTGGGGAACAGAGGATTGTCCATCTACACAGCTGCCCAATATTCAGTGGATAGTCATGCAGGCAGAAGTCTGCTCATGATTCTCAGCCTAGAATCTGATTTCCTTTTGCACATAATTTTTTTTTGCATGTTTTTACTATATGCTGAATTTTCCAGGAGTGCAGCTACCAAATATATGAAAGCTATTTATTTTTAAGAGTTACAGCATTTTGTGAAGTCATTTACAGTGGGTTCTGGTGTAACTGTGCCCCAAAATTTGCATATTAATTTACATGTTACCTTAATCAACTTCACTTTTATATGACTTTTGGAGAGTTATACTGACTTTTTGTAATGTTATGTGTTGGCAGGTGATACTACTGACAGACTTCATTTCAAGAAGGTGAAAAACATGTTGAAAATGTTTGTATTTTATCTTTGAAGGCAGGACAAAGTGCAGGTGTATTAGCTTATAAATGAGATGGAGAAATCAGAGGCCAGACTTGAAATAAAAAAGCAGTAGTTTCATTTCTCTTAGAAATACCCATTACCGTGGGGTGTGTGGAAATCAGTTTTACTGTATCCGTTATTTGTTGAAAAAGAAGGTGCTCCCATGTTCCTTTTAGAAAGCAGATGATCTTAAAGTTGGAAGTGGTTTTGTCCTCGTATTTTTCATCCTTGCTATCTCTGTTCTCTCCCCTCCCACCTGCCTATACATGCGTTCCGGAGGGGGCGATTCATAAAGCCATAGCGAGTATTTGAAGATTTCCCTGTCCTTTATTATTTGTATCTTAAAATAGCTGTCCCTTATATGATGTTGATATGGTTACAGTAAATCTCAATACTTGATGATAAAGGTTATGGTTCTGCTTAATCCAAAAGTGACACATACTCTAAGAGAGACTTTGAATTGGATGGAAAACCCAAAAATAAAAATTAGTATTCAACATCTCAGTGAAAACTACTGTTAACATTCTGTCCTATTTTCTTCCATTCCTTTTTTGTTTTGTTCATTAAATTATTATGAAACAAATGATTCATGTGCAATTTAGAAAAAGGTGGGTGATTCAGACATTACAATAAAATGAAACTCGCCTATCTCACCAGTTGGAGACAGCGGTCTTAATATTCTGCTGAATTTCCTCACATCAGTTTTCTGTAGATAAGTAATATAATCAGGAATATGGTACATATAATTAAATACATCCCTTTTCACCTAACATTTCCCATGTTATTATGGACTTTTACATATTTTACATAATTTAAATAGTTGTATCTCATCTTAAATATACCAGTCCACTCTACTGGAACAGTTTAGATGTTTTTACTAACCATTACTATAATACTCAAAGAAAATCTCTGTAAACCAGTCAATATAGATGTATCCATATATAGATGTATAGTGTGTAACAAATGATGTCCTTAGCCATAACATTTATCTCAATTACATGTGAAGTTACTTTGTCATTTTTAAAGCTTTTAATACTTAATGCCAACTTTCTTCAAAAAAGGTTTGTGCCACGTCTCTTCTGGCTCATGCAGGACTGACCTGTCCAATGGCCACGCCCTCACTCCTGCTGAGTTGACTATTTTTTTTTTTTTTTTTTGCGAAACCAGGGATTGAACTCAGGCCCTTGTGCTTGCCGGGCAAGTGCTTATTCTACTGAGCCATCTCCCCGGCCCCCTGAGTTGCCTTGAAAGTACAATCTTTGCTAATCTGAGCAGTGAAAGCAGCATCTCATTATTCATTATCCTTTGACCGTGATGAGGGTGAGTGGGTTTTTGGGTACGCCTTGGTCTCTGTGTTTTACCTTTTCCGTGCTTTCCTATTTTCTCTGCTTGTTTTTCCCCTGAGGAATTTGCTTCTTTAGCATGTTCTAGTGAGTCCTCGTGTGGGTTGGTTTCTATCCAGAGCGGATGGCGCTCCTCCCCCGTGTCAGAGCTGTGGCCTCCGTCGGCCCAGAGCACCTATCCTGACCTCGCTGGAATCAGCTCTTTGAGAACTCGGTGAAACATCTCCAGCTTGGCACAGAGTGGAAGTCCACAGTGTGGCTTCTTTTGGGGTTGGAACGTTGCAATTTGACATTAAACATTTCCTCATAAAATGTACTTGGAGTTGTATGTGTTTGTTCATATCCTTGGCTGCCTAATGCGCTCTTCTAGTAACTAAAGCTTAGAGAAATGAAACTGAGCTGCCTGAAGTTGTTGTTTTCGTTTTTAATTTTTCATACAAGAAGGAGATAAGTGAAAGGGCTGATTCTGATTTAGTCAAGAGGAATTTTAGGGCTATTCCTGGGGTCAGGACACACTAAGATGAACACCTCAGATCTGGGCTGCAGGAATGAGAACAGGCGCAGTTTAGGAAGGGAACCTGTCCGTCAATGGAAAGCTTCGTCTAGTTAACCTTTAGCCAACCCCTTCGGCATCAGCCTCCCCCAGGGCTCTGCCAGCTCCAGCACCTGTTCTGGTTTTGGCAGCCCGGCACTGTGGGCTGGGGTGAAGGGTGTGAGCCTGCCCTGCCCTCCTTCTCCCGCCTGGGATGGAGCTTTGGCTTTTATTTGCTGAGTCACCGAAGCGCCTGGGTGCCTGCAGAGTCCTAGCTCTGGACTCCAGTCCCCGTGCTGCCCTTTTCCTGCTGCGAGCTTGGAGCTGCTTCACTGCTCCTGCTCGGTGCTGTGGTGGAGAGAGTGGTGTCTTTCCCAGAAAGTCACGAAGAGACACCAGGCAGGGTAGCTCTGCTCTTGGCACCTGCTTGGTGCTCAGTCAGTGGGAGGTGGCCACTGCTCCAGGAGGATGGGAACAGGTGTCATCCCACATGGATGGCGGAGGACCACCCATCCAGCTGTCAAAAGATGTGGGCCTGGCAGGCAGGTGTTGGCTGGATTTTCACCTGGGGTCCCCTTGGGGCCTTGGGAACTTGCAAGTGTCCTTGTCACCCTTATGTCCAGTCAGTAAGTCCACTGCTTGCCTCTTGGCCAGGATTCAGCCCTTCTCCCCCGCCGCTCCCAGTGCCATCTTCCCAGCCCAGAACACATGGTTGCTACTCTTAGCCTTGGCAGCCATCCTTGAAGCCTTGGTGGAACTTTGTCCTTCCAGAGTCAGTGCCAAGCCCTGCCAGGACCGACAGCCTCCTCTGTCTTCCCTAGTGGTCTCTTCTCACTCATTGCTGGGCTGCACTTGGCTGGCACTCGGGACCCTCTGGCCTCTGTCCGCAGTGCCCGTGTGGCCTCCCCGGCTCTGGCCGCCCTCGGCCCCGCTCCTCCCACGGGGCCAGCATGCACAGTCTGTGCACTCATACCCCGTGCACCAAGTGGGGGCGAGGATTTTTGTCTGCCCGCCCCGTCCCCGGTGCGGCCATGGAGAACAGTGCCTGGCACTTGGATGCCCTGGGCAAATGTTTGTGGAGAGATTAATGAGTGATCCCAGGCCAGCATGCTAACAGTGTCTTCATTATTACAAAATTGTCCCGAATTGAAATTGGGTTGCCGCATGCAGTGTGTGCTGGAAATTTCCTCCCGTTACCAATTCCTGTGCCACAGACATCTCCTGGCTCTCCGGTGCTGTGCAGGGTGCTGATGGGTGCTCCAAGATGGGCAATGGTGGCCGAAACCCGTGCTGGAAAGACGTGGGTGCCCCGGTGCCCTGCCCTGTGTGGCTGCATCCGTCTGAGCCCCCTAGTCCCCTTACCCAGCCGGTGAAGCAGCCCCCGCCCACCCCAGCAGCACTCACCCTTGGGTTGCCCTTCTGTCCCTGTGGGTGCAGTCCCTGCAGGGAGGTGATTGTCCTTTCCCTTCTCAGTCTCATCTCCTTGAGCACCTTGGAAACTGTTTCTCATCATCTAGTGGCTTGATCTCCACATTGTCCCTATCCAAGCTTTCCTGGAGAACAGAACTCATCCCCTACTTCCCCTCCCCCCNATCTCCCTCCCCTCTGCTCCTCCTTCCTTCCCCCCTCCCTCCTTCCCTGCTTCTCTGTGTGTGTGTGTGTGTGTGTGTGTGTGTGTGTGTGTGTATGTGTGCCTGCTGCCAAATGTTGACCTCGGGCATCCTCCAGCCTCATTCTGGGCTCCTCCCCACTCCTCGTCCCTGCTCTCCTGGCTTTCAGAGGAGAGATCACCCCAACTTTAAGCTTTTAAGCTCCTCATGGTGCGTCTGCACACCCCTTCTCACCATCTGTGAGCTTCTTGCCCCTTAAAGTTTAAAATCCGGGTTGCATCTCTGGCCAGCTGTGCTAAAGGCCCTGGCCTTTCTTCCTGGACCCAGGTGAAGCCACTGCCATTTCTGGGACTGTGGCTGACTAAACATGCAGAGTACCTTTCTAACATTCGCTTCATTCTGGCCTCCCAGAAACTCAGGGAGGGGGATCCTCCCCCCTCCACAGAGGAGGGTACAGAGCCCCAAGGGTCACCTGAGTGGCCCTGGATGCACAGCCAGCAGCACGCGTCCCCAGGATTTGAGCACCACACTGCGTACAGCCTCATCCAGCCCCTCCTCAGGCACCCAGAATCCTCCACTCCCCACAGTCACATCCTGGCAGAGAGGGCTTGTGTGGGGCAGGAAGCCCACGTGCTGGGTGGCCAGCCCAGGAGCCTGACCTACCTGGGTGACTCCGTTCTCTTTAGCCACCACCCTACCCAGGCTCCCCTTGCTGGCCTGTCCTCAGGTCCACCTCACTCTGAGGCCTTACCTTTATTGTGGTAAAGCCGAGAAGGCCATGCTGGACAGAGTCCCTCCATGTCCCTTTTTACTGCTGCTGAGTATTCTTCCTGTCTCCCCCTGTCCTCAGAGAGTATGTGGCCTTTCTTCTCCCAGTCCGGCCCTTCCTCAGGCCCAGTGCCCACTGCTGGTCCCAGCCTGTCTGTCAGGAGTCCCTACTAAGAGATGCGGAGGCCCTTCAGCCACCTCTTGACCTAATCTTCCTCACACGCTCCCCCTTGTCACCAGATAACAGCGGAGCGTTCTTTTGTTTCCTTTAGAACAAGATGCAGATGCTTTCCAGAATTTTTTTCAACTTCAGACAGTAAGTTTTTTTTAGTGAAAAGAGTGTTCTTCCTGGAGTCTTGAGATCCAGGCTCTCTTCTCTTGCTCGGTTACTTTTATTTTATTTTTATTATCTACTTTTTTTGTGGTACCAGGGATTGAACTCAGGACCTTGCATTTGCCAGGAAGGCGATTATGCCTCTGAGCTAGATCCTCATCCCTCTGTTACTTGTAAAAACAAAAAGAAACACAAAACAGTCAAGGGGTCAGGTGATGTGTCTTGGCCCTTGAGCTTGATTCGTGGACCCTTCTAGGTATCATCCAGGCTTGTGCCCTGGTCCCTCTGAATACCAGGCTGTGGTGACACAGAGGGTCAAGAAGAGCCCTGTGGCCAGATGAGGCAGCTTCCCAGAGCTCTGGGGCAAGGCAGAGGAACATGGCAGATGCAGATGCAGGGGCCTGGTGCCAGGCTCTGGGCGGACACGGCAGTGTAGGGAGCGCCAGGAGAGGCAGGCCCTGGGAACCCTGTGTGGCCTCGGATCTCACCGCTGCCCTCCAGGTTGAGGCAGAGGAAAAATGTGAAGAAGAGTTCTGGTTGCAAATGTCAGGAAGCAGAGGGCAGTGCTGACCAGAGAGCTGCCTCTCTGGGGAAGAAGTGGGGCTGGAGCCGCAGGGCTTGGGCTGCTTGGGGGGCCAAGAGGCTGCTAAATAACAGCTCCTGGGACAGAAGCCAGCAGACCAGGTCCCAGCGGGAACCCTCAGTCCTGAGTGGTTTTCTGAGCAGAACCCCCTTGCTGTGCTCCATCAAACTCTCGGCCTTTGCATATTTGATTTTAAAATATGGAGCATCTGTAAAGGTCCATGAAGAACTGAATGAAGGAAACCGATCTGCTTAGCCCAGAATCCCCCATGCCTTTCCCGCCGTTCCCTTTTGCCGTCCATGACATCCTTTAATTTCCATGGAGTTAATGTTAACAGGCCCTCGGGAGCGCTGTATGAGGAACCTTTAACCTCCTGCATCTTTGGGCATGTGCCTGTTTCTTTGCATGAAAGCAAACTGACGCGGGGTGAGCTCCCTTCCTAGGCGTCGTCACCGAGTCGATGCCCGAGTCACCCTCTCTGATTTGTTTCCTCACATGTGTAGTGCAAGAGAGCTCATTCACCATCTTCTAAGGCTGCTGTGATGGTTTATGAAAAAATAACAGTAGTTATCACAGACAGGGCCTATGATGTGTCCAACTCTATGTCAAGTACTTTGTGTATCTTTTTAAATCTCTCTTCTGCCACTCTGAGGCAGGTGATGTTGCCGTCCTGGTTGTCCAGCACAAGGGACCATGACACACGGGCAAGGCATGTCCAGTGTCACCCTTCTGGTGTCAGGCAGGATTTGGAACCCGACCTCAGAGGGCGTGTCTTCACCACTGTGTTAACAGGCGCCTGGAAGGTGAAAGCATGTGCGAATCAGCTCTTTCTAGACGGCTCATGCACGTTCAAAGGGGGTGGGGTGCCTGCGACTCCAAGGTGCCCCAAAGTCCTTTCCATCCCACTGTGAAAAGCTGCCTCCCAGAACTGCTCTCTGCCTAGTTGCGTCCTGCGCGACCCCTCTGGGGCCCCCTTCCTGGGCCGCCTCCCACAGATTGCAGGCAGTGGTCTGTACATCCATCTCCAGGCCCTGAGACTGCTCCCAGCGGACCTGCAGGGCAGCAGCTTCTTCTCATGAGAAGCGTGTCAGAACCAGTGGGCTATTTGTATCACTGAAAGTTCTAGAAGGTTCGCTAGCACCAGCCTAGAAAGATATCCATCTCTCATCCACAGACCCTTCCTGGTGGCCTCTGCAGGGGTGGGGCGAGCTCACGGGGAACTCAGGCCAGTCCAGTTTGTGACTTTTCTTTAGACCTTTGCATCGCGCTGTCACTCCTCAGGCCCTTGCCGATTGGGCTGTTGCAGCCTGAATGGAATTCTGTGGGTGCTCCCCACTGCCCCAGGCTTCTCCAACAAAGCCTGGCCTTGTTCTGGCTCACACAGTGCCCCAGATTCTCAGGTCCCGCCCATGGGAGGTCCCAGCTGTCCTTCCAGCCCTACCGCTCCCAGTGCAAGCTCTCCAGGTGTCTGAGCACTGAGTTCTCGAGTTCCAGTGGAGCTGAGTGTACAGGTGCCGCAGATGGGTTGGTCACCAGGTCCCTGCTGAACCGCGCTTTCCAGGCTGGAAGCCTTCAGCAGGGATGCCCTTCGCCAGCAAAGGCGCTCTGAACGCTCCACCCCGCCAGCAAACACCCATGGCTGTAATTCCAGGGCACCCTTGTCCTGGCCGCTTCTACTCTCACTTTGCCATTCCTCAGAGGATCTGGACACCTGCGCTAGCAGACACACACACACACACACACACACACACACACACACGGACACCTGCGCTAGCAGACACACACACACGCACGCATGCACGTTAGGAAGCTAATTATTTCCTCCAGTTTGACTCCTGTATCTTTTATTATTTGAAAAAATAAAACAAAAAACAAAAAAAATAAAACAAAATTTCATAGCACAACACATAATACGCGAACAACAATAGTAATAACACAGGGCTTCTGTATTTTATTATGTATGTCCCACAATTAGCAGAAAAAGCACTTATTTCTCAAGGCGCTTGACTGCCACCGCATGGAAAACTGTGGTAATGACCAACACATCTCTGCCCTTGCGAAGGCTCTGTCCCTCCTGCAGTTGGGTGGGCAGCGCTGGGGCTTGCACAGTGGCAGGCCTGCCTCTGCCTGTTGCACTGGCCACACTGTCATGTATTTAACTGCTCATCTGCCCAACTACATTGAAGGCTTCTGAAATGTAAGCACTGGGGACTTGACCCAGGCTCTGCCAGAGGCTACAGAAAAGCTGGTCGTATGAATCTGTTGCAAACCCCCTTCACCCCCAGGCACACAGCATCTGCTCACGCGAAGGTTCTCCGAGTCCATGTGCTGCAGAGGGTGTCCGAGAAAGCGTGGAAGGCCAGGGCCCCGCAACCTCCTGCCTCTGCTCAGCGGCCCCTACCCTCTGAACGCTTAGGGGCTCACTCAGCGTGGAGTCGCTGGGCACGCACCGAGGCAGACTGGGTGCTGTGGGGCAGGGGCCCCCCGCTTGCCCTCCAGCCAGAGGGAGAGAAGCGGCGCGGCCTGAGGCCGAGCTCTGTAGGCCGTGGGCACGCAGAGCTGGTAACTCGGGCCCTCTGGGGCTTTGTGCCGAATGAGATCTGTAAGCGAACAGCCATGAGGCAGGAGTCAGCACTGCTCCTTCGTGGTCGTATCCTTTCCTGAGTGTCCTTGTTAGTGAGCTGCACGCTAGAAGGGGCAACTCAGGATGCGTGCGGGGGCTCACACACAGCACCTCCGCAGAGCTCCTCCTAGGGCAAGGGGGAGTCAGGCTTGCCGGAGGACCCCTATTTTGTTTTTTATTTTATTGAGAAACAAATAC
>NDGN011418498.1:3559-15931 GCA_002564285.1 Tympanoctomys barrerae
CCAGCTTAGCGCGAGCTCCCAGGGACGTCGCCAGTGGCTCCGAGCACTTCCCAGGTCGCCACTTTGCATCTGAAGCTGGCACAGGCTGAGTCACCTCCTCTGCAGGGCCGGGTGGGGGTGAGTCTGTGTGGGGGTGTGGTCACTCCTTGCTATTCGCCCTCACTGTCGTTTTCCCCGAGTTGCCTTCGTGTCTGTGTCGTCGGTCCCCCGGCGTGTTGGGTGGGTCCATGCTCGACCCCGTCTGGCTCACGGACGCAGGTGTCTCTCCCCCTTCTCAGCCCGCCACAGTCACCCTCTGTGCCGGTCTCTCGGGCAGTGGAGTCCCGCACCTTCGCTCTCGCTTTTCACAGTTGCTCGATTATCTTGCCCGTCCCGGGCGCTCCAGGTCAGCTTTGGGTTCCTCTTGCAGGTCTACGCCGAGCTCCTCCTGGCCTTGGGCTGCGATGGCTCGATCGGGAGGTTGTGTGGGAGGGAGTCTTCCCCCGGGAGACTCGTCTGTCTCTCCATCAAGTGCCCACTTCACTCCTTGCTTTCTCCTGCTTTACATTTTTCAAGGAGTGCTTTGTGGTATTGAGATATGATCTAAATATTTTCCCATCTTCTCACCATAGTAATAAAGTTAGCTTGAGGTGTTTTGTGATGCCTCTTCCTGGATTAAGGAAGTTCCCTTGGTAGGAATTGGCTGAGCGGGTAACAAGGGGTGGGGTTTGAATTTTGGGGCTCCTCTGTGCCAGTCTCCTGACCACAGCTGCTCCCCCCATCTCGTTGTCTGGTGGTCCCTGGTGACATCGAGGCAGGCAGTCTTGTGCTCCCAGGGCCCTCCCTGGTGGCAGTTCCTATATTCCTCCTCCCTGCGCTGCTGGGTGGAATCTGCTAGTGTTTTGCCCCTGGGGCGCGTGGGATGCTGAAGTATGGTTCTTGCACTGTGCTCGTTTGGTTTCAGTAGGGTGCAAGCCCTTACTGTTATACCTCATAATGCAGTAACTGCGTGATAAATGTCTGATGCGGGAGCCAGCAGAGTCGGGGATCGGTGAAATCCTCGTGAGGCACATGGTGAAGCGCGGAGAGGCCTCTGTGACAGGAGGGATGCTGGGCCACCGGGCCCCGAAGTCACTGCTTCCCCACGAGGGTTATTCTGACCTGCTGCATGTGCAGACAACTCCAGGGTCAAACACAAGGTTTCTGAGAGGGGCAGCACCCAGGAGCTCCTGCGGGCCATGGCAGAAGGCGCAGGGAGGCAGGAAGGAGCCTCACTGAGCCCCCACCCTTGGCGAGTCACAGACGGAGGGCGGCCTGAGGCCTTGGGGCTGGGGGCATTGATGTGGGAAGGTGGGGGGAGAGGGATGCGGGTGTGGAAGGTGGTGGTGAGCCCGGCGGCCCTGTCCCAGGGCTCCTGTGCAGGGGCGGGAGCCTCACAGGGAGGCCTGGGGGGCACGGGGAACCCTGGAGCTGGGCGCACGCAGCTGGGTGCGTGGGGTCTGGCTGTGGTTTGGAAGTAACGGAGTTACTGTCATCTGTGGCCTTGAAGAGTCACCAGGACAGAAGTCTCTAGGAGAAATGAGAGCGTTGGCGAAGTAGAATCTCTCAGAAGCTCCTAAAGATGCTGAGGGTGGGCCTTGAGCTTGCAGACCCCTGGCCCACAGCTCAGCAGCACCTCCTGCACGGCGCCGTGGTGACTGTCACTCTGGGACTCTCGTGTCCTGTGGGTTGCTGGCATAATGTAGATGCTTTCCTGTGGCCTGGCATTAAAGTGTGCAGCCCTTCTTGTGGCTGGGGACCACGCCTCAGCCCAGGGACAGTCGCTGTGAGCCCTGTGAGTAGCTCACCGCAGAGGGGTTCCTGAGCCCGAGCTGGGGCGGGGTGGGGGCTGACGGGGGCTCACCTTCCAGGCACAGAGGCCTCGGAGTCACGCAGACAGCGGGGATGGCTTTGTCACCGTGACTCCGTGGGGCTGTTAATTCAGAGACACCGTTCCTTAAATGTGATTTTTATTATTGCAATTAAAGACTAATTTGATTTTATGAGATCATGTATTTTTATTTTATGGAAGTTTTATAGATAAATTCAATTTAAAATATTACTTTATACTGAAAATAAAATATAAGCAAGCAGCTTATTAAAATTATATGGCTCTCTTGCAAAGCTGATGGGAAAATGTTTTGCGCCGCTGACACTTTGCAGGACACAACTGTGTCTTGGTGTAACAATAGCTGTGGGCTTAGGCGATTAAAGACGTCACATCCAGGGACAATGTGCGGCTCAGTGGTGTCATTTGCTTAGCGTGTGAGCCCCGAGGTCCAGTCTAACTGCATCTATCATTGCTTTCCTTTTCTCTCTCTCTCTCTCTCTCTCTCTCTCATTATTACTATTATTATTATTATTATTGTTATTATTATTCAGGTGGGTTCTCCCAGTGCAGTTCAGACTGGCCTTGAACTCACAATGGCCTCAAACTTGCAGAATCCTCCTGCCTCAGCCTCCTGAGGGCTGGGATTACAGGCATACTGTTGGTTTTTTATTCAATAGAACATCAAGGTTGATCTCCTCCACACAGTACAGGGTTGTGAGCAGCAGACTGGTCCTGCAGATGCCAGCTCTGGGCCCCGACACGAGCGCTGGCATCTGTACACTGAGTGAGGATGGCCTGCCACATGTGCGGGCACCCCAGCCATGTCATGTGTGTGCATCGGTCACCTGAAGGCCTGGGGACCCACGGGGCTTGTTGCAAGACTTTGTTTACCGCTTTTGCTTCTGATGGGGGAGAGCATAAGAAAGAGTGTTTGCGCGGACTTAGTTAAGCTGTTGGCAAATGCAGCCCCTTTGCATGGCTGACCTCAAGAACAAAGAAAGTACCTCCTCCAAATTGCAGAGACAGAGGAGGCCAGGCCAGAGCCGGCCCCTCCCCTGGGGCTGCTGGAGCTTAACCTAGAAGGGTACACAGAGGTGGCCGCGTCAGCCCCCAGGGGTGCACAGAGTGGACTGAATCCGCCCCGTGCCTCAGTTTCTCTTCTCTCGTTGCTGGGACAAATACTCGATACCCAAAGTGAAGGAAGGAAAGGTTTATTTAGCTCACAGTTATCGGAGGTTTCAGTCCACACTCAGCCGGCTCCAAGGCAGAGTGGCACGTGGCAGAGGGCAGCAGCTCATGGCGGCAGCAGAGAGCAAGAGCGAAAGGGCAGGAGCAGCGGCTACGTAGAGCAAGTCTATCCCTCTGTCTCTCTTACGTTGCGTTCAGGCTATCCGCCCCGGCTGGGTGTAGCAGTACCCACACCCATAATCCCAGCAGTACTCACACCCATAATCCCAGCAGTACCCACACCCATAATCCCAGCAGTACTCAGACCATAATCTCAGCCTTGGATCATGAATTAATCACAAACTGTAGAGCTGCCTCTCAGTGACTGCATGAGGCTTTGGGGGGACAAATACACATAAACCATAACACCCCCCCCAGTCAGATCAGCTCAAGAATAGCAGGCCCCCCAGATTCCTGCTCCTGGGTCTCACCCTTGTGCAGGTCGTGCTGGGCAGTGGCCAGGACAGAGCCTTGTGGCGCTCACCTTGGGGCTGGATGGACGCAGACAGCCTGGTGAGTGGGCTTCTAGTCAGGGAGGCGGGCTGTCCGTGGGCTCTTTTGCATTTTAAGGAATATTTGCTTGCGGCCCCTAAGTGAATTGAGAATTATGTTTGCTGTTTGGAGTTGGGGTTCATCCTCGGGTTAAAAGGGGGGCCTGGGACCCTGGTTAAACCACCTTGTACCTTTCAGATGTGCTATAGGGAGGCACCTCTGCTGGCCAGGCCCGAGGCAGGGTCTGCTCAGAGAATCCCTGCAGTCACTACATCCCCTGGGGGAAGCGGGGCTGTCCAGAAAGGGCAGAGCTCTGTGGGTACCCAGGTCGCCTTGTATCGGCCTTCCAAGCGGAGGGTGCCCCCTGGGTCCCCAAGCAGCCTGGCTGGGAGGAGTTGGACTGTGAGTGGGGGCTATGGCCTTGGGCCCCAGGGGTCACCAGAGCCCCGAGCTAGGAGCGAGGGCTCAGGAAGCAGCGACTGCCTTGCTCTTTTCTTGTGGTTCCGGGCTTCTCCTCCAGCAGCCTCTTTCCCGTGTGCAAGGGCTCAGGGGTCCACAGCCTTCACAGTGAGGTTCCAAGACCTAATGTGGGGAGCACAGGCCAGGGGTGCTGGGAGTCAGATACAGCCCGCTCCACAGTGGGAACTGGGCAGAGCCTCCGGTGTTGTCTGTGGACCTGGCTGTGGTGGCGGACCGCACCAGGCCCAGGGCGGCTTTGCCCAGTGCTGGGCCTTGGCCATGGTGACTCTACTGGGTCCCCTCTGGTCCCTGGTGTGTGATGGTGGTGCAGCGGGCTCTGCACTGGGGTAGAGAAGGGCTCTGCTCCATGCGCCTCTTTCTCTGCCACCTGACGGCCATCTGTCTGGTCAGTCTAGGTACGAGAGCATAACACTCTTCCTACCTCTTCCTGCATGACAGGCACTGTCCCTGCTTCTCCGGGCCACCTGGGACTGTGGAGAGTGGGCTCTCAGCAGCCACGCGCTGGGCTGCTCCTGGTTGGGCGTGGACACCTCTCCTGTGGACCCTTCCTCTCTCCCAGATCTGTCGCTGGTGTGTTCCCACGGGAGCCCTGGACACGGAGGACGGGGATGGTGGGCCTAAGTGACTTCTGAGGACAGTGTGGGCACTGCTGCCCACTGGCCCTCAGCTGCCAACGGGAGCCCATGTCACACCAGAGGGAGGAGCAGCACCAGGTTGTTAGCCCCTGAGATTTCGGGGTTGTTGGTACCAATGGTCTACGCCGGGGGTTCCCTGCCGAGACCGGGGCCTCTCCACCGCAGCAGTGAGTGAACAGCGGCAAGTCCAGTGTTCCTGTCACTCTTAATGCAGGTGGACAAAAGCTTCCTCTGTTTTAACTTTGGGGTGATTTGGGGCTTGAGTTGCCCCATGCTGCGGCGTCGTGTCTACCGTTCATGCAGCTTCTGTGGGTGCTGGCATCTCGGTCGACCCTGTGTGCAGCAGCGAAGCCCAGGATCTGGGAAAGACCGAGCGGGCATGGCCTGGGCCAGATGTCCTGGCGCTGTGGCCTTGGGCTCCAGCCTTCGCCTCTCTCATTCCCAAAGCAATCTGCGGTGAACTCCAAGAACCAGGAACGTTTTTAAGGTTGTAGGACGCAAGGGCTGGGGAGATGGCTCAGTGGAATAAGCACTTCCCTGGCAAGAGCAAAGGCCGGAGTTTAATCCCCAGTTCCAGGGGAAAAAACCAAAAAACCAAAAAACGGTTGTAGGATGCGGAGTTACTGACAACTGCATTTCTCCTTACCGTTTTAGGCACCTAGAAGTGTAGGCGCTTCACGCGTTGCTGCTCTTGCCGCAGATAGGACATGCCTGGGACTAGATGACGTGGCGGCGACAGTATCCTCATGGAAGCGGATGAAGAGGGCCTTTGTGTCTGGACAGCTCTGCTGTCTCCATAAGCAGGGGGACGCGTGAGTGCAAAAACGCTATTATCTGTCGGTGCACTTGTGAGCTCAGAGCAATTCCAGGTGAAACATCCTCAGTGATATTTTATGGAAGTCATACGCATTCTGAAGTTCATATGAAAATGAAAGGGCCAAGAAGAGGGAAGGCAATTGTGAAGAGAGATCGAGGCTGCCCCCTCTGCGTCGGTCAGCACAGGTCAGCAGGGCCCGAGACACTGGCGGACACTTGACCCGGACGTGGTCAGGGCTGGCACGGCGCTCGCTGGCGCTGCAGAGGTGTCGCCCACACCCCCTTTCCACGTGGTGGCCCCTTCTGAGGAAGCTGCTCTGGAGGACGCCCGCTGAGGCGTCATGTGACCCTAAGGCCTCTGCACACCCATCCCCAAGCACAGCACCCTGGGGCATGCTTCAGGGCGCGCGGGGGGCCGCACCCCTGCGCCCCTGCCCCCCTCATCCTTGGTATGTACAGCTGGCGTGGGGCCTCGGCCGAGCTTTTCCTCAGATGTGCGCAGCAGCCGAGTATTCCTGTGAAGCTGCCAGGAACGCCCCCCCCTGGTGCTGCCACGCCTGTGCGTGGCTCTCGATACCGGCGCTGGGCTTCAGCAGCCTCGCCCAGGCCCAGCGCTGGCTCTGCACCTGCCAGACACCCCGGACAGCGGTGACCCCATGACTTCCTCTGGGGCGAGGGCGGTGGATGGCAGCGTGTGTGTGCGTGCCCGTGAGCTCCTCCCTGCTGGCTCTGGGGCTTCCCGGGGCTGTGCTCTGCGTTTTCTTCCTGTGGCTCACGCGGGCCACATCGGGATGGCAAGGGGTTCCTGTGTGTGAGCCATGCTGCGTGTCAGCTCCTGGCCTCGCGTGTCGTGGGACTCTGGCCTCGGCGGGGAGGCTCCGTGCCCAAGCCTGGCATGGCAGTGAGCTTCCCTGGATGGCCTCTCTGTGGCTCTGCGTTTTACCCTTGGCCTCCTAGCAGGCTCCTCTTGGAGAGCGGCCCCAACCCCAGGCTAGGATCGCCAGCTGTCACACGGCCGCTCTCACTCCGGGCCTCTTCCTGCCCTTGGCCTCTGGAGCTTTCTTTCCTTTCTGCTGAGCTCAGCTCTGTATTTGTAAAGTACCGCATCTGAAGCCAGTCTGTTTCTGGGAACAGGCCGCCGTGGCCAATCCTGCCCAGCTGATGTCCAAGCACAATTTTTGTCTTAGTAAGTAGATGACTCTGCTTTAACTGATCTGGCATGAGTCTGTGTTTTAAGAAAAAATTAATTTATATGATTCTTTCAACTGAAGCTTTTCCCAGCGAAATATTGGGCAGCAGCAGAAGAGTTGGCATTTGCATTCTCTAACCTTTCGGGCTCAGGCCGTGGTAAGGAGCTGCTTTTCTGCCTCATCCTTGTGCCGTGGGTGACAGTATTTATGGCTTCATTCATTGCAACTTTCCATGTGTATGATGTGTCTAATAGTCCAGTAATTCTGAGTCCGTTTCTATTTTATTTTTTGGTATTGAGGATTGAACTCAGAACCTTGTACTTGGCAGGCAGGCGCTCACGCCTCTGAGTTGTCTCCCTGCTCCTGAGATCCATTTCCAAGAGCCCCGTGGTGAGGCTGTTGGTCCTCTGTGCCGTTCTTGCCTGCTCTGGTGAGCTGCTTAAGCTGAAATCCATCAAGGACCCCTTTGCCCCAGCATAGCTCAATCTTGACGGGATCTCAGGGACTTGTGGGGAAGAATAACTTCATAAAAGTACATCCCTGGCTATGTTGAACAATCTCAGAAAAGGATGTTTGGACACTTAAAATTGTATGAATTCTGTTGCCCTCTTATTTGGCTGAATCTCAACACAAACTTACATTCTAAAGAAGCAGCAGCCATCGTGGTGTGGGCGTGGGCTGGCCACCCGGACGTGTGTGGCGCTGGGTCGCAGAGGTGGGCCACAAAACCCTGTGCTGGTCTTGCTGCTTCTGGGCAGCTAGCCTCTGTGGACGACATCCTAAGTATTTATGCTGTTTTTGCAAAACTTGATGGAAACATTTTGAGAATTAATGGTTTTGTTAATAAATTACTCAGCACCAAAACAATATAAAAAATTCTTAAGATCAGTCAGTCTGCTGCTTTGCTTTTGGTCCTTGGAAAGGTCCTGCTAGATCTCAGCTTAGCACAGTGCTCCAAATGTAGCCCTTGGAGGCGCATGGTGCAGAACTGCTAGGATGTCCCCCCACAAGGAGGACACGCTTGCCGTGAGGCCCTGGTCTTATCTGAAGATCTCACGGCTCCCTGGCAGCCCTTCGGGACACATGGATCATTTACCTGTGTGTGCCCGGCCAGGACTGACCACCTCAGTAATTCAAGCTATTTGTAAGAGCAGTGACAACAACAACGACCTCACATTGAAGTGGCTCCTATGTTTTTCATTAATTTGTTCTTCTAGATTGATTTCTTTGGGGGAAAACTTTAACATAAAGACACCCCTGCCACCTCAGGAGAGTACATGTGTTTAAGGTTTGTCTAGCTCTGTCACTCCACCATTAATTTAAAAAGATTTAGCTCTATAGTGATGATTGGAGTTAGGCTTATGATTCTGGCTCATATCAAATTCTCTGAAAGACTTTATATGAAGCATAACTGAAAAATGTGGTATGACTCGGATTCTCTGCAGGTTGAGGACTCTCGGTCCAACTAAGAAATTGGCTTAACTGGCCCAAATGTTACCATGAATTTTATTTATTTATTTATTTATTTATTTATTTATTTGCATAAACAGGCATTGAACTCAGGCCCTTGTTCTTGCCAGGGAAGTGCTTATTCCACTAAGCCATCTCCCCGACCCTACGTATTTATTTACAAAATAAGAACCTGCGTATCATTTTTGTATAAAATACCACCAAGCCACTCTAGTCCTGGGTGCATGTGGCTCCGTGTGGTGAGGCTGGGTGCCCGGAAGGCTTATGGCCGTGACGTGTGCAGAGCGGCTGTTGAAGTTGTAGTCCAGGTGGCTTAGTTGCCCCTCGCCTTGTAGTGATCTTCCTCTGTAAGTTGTCCTTTGTCTGAGGCCTCACTTGCCTGCTGCCCTTGTTCCTGGGACCCCAAGGAAAGTTGTCACATGGGTTTCGGCCACCAGAGCGATACAATGATAAGGAGGAAAGAGAGTGGCCAGGCCTGGGACTAGGTTACCGTAGGGACAGCGATTGCTCAGAAAGGGCACAGAGCATCACCCTGCAGCTGCGACCGGGCGGGCTGTGAAGAGGCCTGCTGCAGCCCGTGCCGTACACCTGCGAATGAGGGTGCTCGCTTGGCAGCGAGGGCTGCTTTCCAAGCACGCGCGGGGAGCGTTTTCAGAAACAGCTCCTCTGGCCCAGGCTGTGGGGTTTGTAGTGCACAGCTCTCTGCATGTCTGTGGTGTCACCAGGCTGATTTCCTGTGGCAGGTGACACAGGATGTGCTGAGTACAGGGCCGTCTATGACTGCTCTCGGTGGCTGTGGTTGGACCCACTCCACCCTCCCAAAGGTGTCCTCACTGCTCAGACCTGGATCGCAGGCCCGGGCGGCCACCCTGCGGGTTTTCCCGCTCCTGGGTCTCAGCTGCAGCGCTCCCAGGGGAGCCAGGTGGGTCTTCAGACTTTGCAGACCAAAGGAAAACCACAACACTTTGCTTGATTGTAGCTCTGATTTTTGAAATTGTACACAGAGGCATAAAAATTAATTCAACCACTGTGCGCACCGGCCACTAACCTCATGTGTCCCTTATGCCTGTGACCAGGCTGGCTAACAAGACAAAATCAAAATGGGCCGTCCCCCTTCTCTGGATTCCGGTGTGGCCTCGGCATGTGCCTCGGCACGTGCGTGTCTATGTGTGCGCGCGTGCTTGTGCGTCTGTGTCACAGTGTTGCGCATCTCCTGCTTCTCCCTGGGTCTGAACCACCATCATTACCCCAGAGGAGCCCTGAACCCGTCCAGCTGTTGCTGATGCCCCGAGCCATCTGCAGCTATCTGCGGACTCGCCTCCTCTGCTCATGCAAGTGGAGTGTGCACTGCGTGACTCTGGCGCCTGCCTTCTTCCTCTGGCCTCATTCTGAGGTCCCGGAGCTGAGACCTGTGTTAGCACTTGTGCCCACAGTGGCTGGGGACTCTCCCTTCATGTGGCAGGCCGGGCTGTGCCTGCCACTTGCGGCGGCTGACAGGCGGGGGCGTGGCCATCCCCGACTGCTGCATATGGCGCTGCCTCAAGGGTGTTTTGAGTTTTAAACTCAATCTTACCTGCAGAGGCAGCGGGCAAGCTTGCCTGGCCTGGCCTTCTGTGCCTCGGCTTGGCCCCTCCTGCCTGTTGGGTCACTGTGGGACATGTGTCGGATGCCCTGACCGCGAAGGGCCTGCCTGCAGCTCTCCAAGCTCTTTCTGGGCGCTGTTGATGTGGCAAGTGGCTGGTGCCAACATCTGTGGCCAATTCCTGAGTGACTTCTGCTTTCTGCCTGTAACGGACTCAGTCCAGGAGTTTTGTCCGCTGACTCACATTCCCAGCCTTTGTGCAGGGTGGAAATCTTCCACAGGGCTGGCTCCTCTCTGGGGCTCTGTATTCAGCCCCTGCTTCTGACCTTGGGCTTGGCCACTGGTGGTCACCTGCTCTTCGCTGGGCCACCTCCCACGGGCTGCCACAGGATGGTCCTTGTGGCAACCCATGGTGCCCCACAGGCACGAGCGCTGGTTTCATGTCCAGTGATGAATAGTGTAGCCCTATGTCAGGGTTCGCCTCTCCCCGAGACGCCTCCTGCACAGCGACCTCTGTCCTCTGGCCACCATGACGCCGCACGCCCGGTCCTCTGCCTCTCCCCCCAGCCTTCTCATTCCAGGGCCACTGCCCCACTCTGTGGCATGTGACACTCGGGTTTGGGCCTGAGCTCTCCTCTCATCTCCTCCAGGCGACCATGTTGTCCTGCGGATGCCTGCGTTACCTGTGTCTGTGATCCCTAAATTGTTGTTTATCTCCCGCGTCTCCCTGCGGGGTCCAGGCGTGTGTATCTGCCTGTCTCCTTGTCACTTACACCCTGTGTTGAAGCGTCTCTAATTTAACATGACTCAAACCTAATTATTGATTTCTCTCCATGTGAACCTGCAATTATATCAGTCGTCGCTATTTCAGTAACTCTTATCATTATCCACCCTCTGTCCCTGTCCATTAGCCCCCTTTTCCCCATCCCGAAAGCTGGCCCTGGGAAGGCAGAGTGAAGGGAGCAGGCAGGTGTGTACAAGGGGAGCTGGAGGTGAGGGCTGGCGAAGGACACGCAGCCTCGGGTGTCCCTGTGGGCTCCTTGGGACCTGCCAGGGACAGCGTTCCCAGGGTGCTGCTGGGTCCCTGAGGATTTTCTCTTGGGTTGTTTGTGAGAAAGGGTCTCACTGTGTAGTTCAGGCTGGCCTTGAGCTCACTACGTGGCCCAGGCTGGCCTCCAGCTTATGGCATGGTGATCCTCCTGCCTCTGCTTCCCGATGGCTGGAATTGCAGGTGAGCGTCACCACGCACGGCTCGCTTGGGTTATCTGGAAGAGTGTCACTAGGTTATTACTGAGTTCAAAAGGAAAGGCAGGGAATCATGAGGATGTAACAGAGAAAGATTTGGAGGACAGACCCCCGGGGGTGCAGGATGGAATGGAGCTGCGTCTACATTAGAAAACTTCCAGACTGCATTTTGGGGGAGAGCTGGAGAGTTCGGCCACAAAGAGGGTGTGCAGCGACTGCACAGGGCCGACTGCGGGGCAGGAGGCCGAGGCCGGTGGATGGCGTGCGGGTTCAGAGGCAGAAACAAAAGCTTCCCTTGATGTGGGGTGAGCGGCGTGCTGCTGTTGCCTGGATCCCCACATCTGAGATCCGCCCTCCCCCAGTCCCGTGGCTCTCGCATCTCCTGCCTCCGTGTTTGCCACGGATATGTTTTTTTGTGACTCTGTGTTTTCCTTACCCCGCCATGCTGCGGTCTCCATTTCCCCATCTCTGTTACCCTTTTCTCTCTCTATTTTAACTCCTGCTGCTTTCTGAATGCCAGGCACTTAATGCTGAGTCTTCTGTGGACCGTGGAGTTGGAGAGACACAGAGCCACATTCCCAAGGGAGCGGCAGACGTAGATCATCCGGAATCCCGGGTGAACATGAACTGACTCGTAGGATACGTGTCGGTGGGGATAGAGGAGGAAGGTGGCAAGAACAGAAAGGGCGGGCCAGGTTGCCACTCAGGGGCACAACGCCTGCCTGGCAAGTGTGAGGTCGTGAGTTTGATTTCTTGTTAAAAAAAGAAAATAGTGTGATCAAGAGGGCCAGAGGGGTCCTGAGCTGGACAGAGTCACTGTCTTTCGTTTCTCTGCCACTTCCAGGCGTGGGTGAATGCCAGCCACCTGCTGTACATTACTTTTCATTTTTTTGGGGCACCAGGACCCTGCGCTTGCCAGGCAGGCACTTATTCTGCTGAGCCATCTCCCGGCCCTGTTACATGGTGCTTTGTGTGAAACTGTTTTAGCTAGCTTCACGGATAATGATCTATGAGAGAAAGAACATGGCTCTGCTCCTTAGAAAAGAGAAAGATGACCACCTCCTCCCTTTTCTTTATAAGTTATTTTGATACAGAGAAGCTTGTGATACTTGTGACATTGAATTCTCAGAGCTGGGAATGGACAAGTCTTATATGCTGAAATTCTGGAGAAATTGTAAGCAATTTTAAAATAGGAACCTTTATGTTTTCTAGCCATTTCAGACTTTTAAAAAAAATCTGGAAATTTATAAGACTTGGGACGACTTTGCTTCTGTTTTCTCTTCCCTTCCCCTCCACTCCCCTCCCCTTCCCTCTTTATCCTTCCTTCCTTCCCTGCCTCTCTCCTCCTCTCCCCTCCCCTTCCCTCTTTATCCTTCCTTCCTTCCC
>NDGN011418502.1:0-11259 GCA_002564285.1 Tympanoctomys barrerae
AAAAAAAAAAAAAAAAAGATGAGGTGGGATGAGAATTTAAAAATCTATTTTGGGGTTTGGAGATTGTCTTAATTACTTTTATTTGTGGGACAAAAATACCTAACACCCAAAGCTAAAGTTGTAAAGGTTTATTTGCTCACTGTTTATAGAGGTTTCACTCTATAATTGACTGGCTACAAGGCAGAGTGGCACATGGCAGAGGGGTACCAGTTCATGGTGGCAGAAGACAGCAGAAGTAACAAAGAGTGGGAGGAGGCCATCCTCTTTCTATTCCTTATATTGTATCCAGTGGGAGGAGAGTGGTACCAGTCTTATTAGTGGCCTGATCTAGCAATCACCCATCCTTAATCTCAGCATCCTTAATCTCAGCATTGTACCACCAATCAGTCACCACTCTATAGATTCAGCCACCTCTGATCACATGAGGCTTTGGGGAAACATGTGGACACAAACCACCACAAAAATATACTTTAGTTGTAGAGTAACTGTCTAGCACATACAGTTTTGGGTTCAGTCCCTAGCACTGATAAAGAAAAGTTAGATTTTTGTGTATGTTTAAAGTGGGTGTTAAATATAATTGCCCTTTGTCCATTGCTTATTAGGCTGAACTTCATACCTCTCAGTAATTCATTCAACAGATATTTGTTAAGCAGTTCATAGTGCTAGGTCCCATGATAGCCGCAAGGTATGAAATGGTAAGCAAAAACAGACATCCTCCCTACTTTCATGGGGCTTACATTTTAAGGGAAATTCAGACATTAAATATCACCAAAATGTATAGTAGCCATAGTGCTGATATGTGACTATATTAGCACATAGCCATTTATATCCTAAAATGAGAATATGTTGGTTGAAAAATATATAGGATTTTTATGGAATAATAACATAATATGATTGATATATAAAATAAACACAGAAAACATGAATACTGCAAGAAAAATGTAGTACTAGGGGATACGTTCTGACCAAGGAATACACTATTGGAAGCCACATTTCATATTTTAGATCACTTGTTTATAAATAGGAGCCCTGTAAAAGAATGGGGAAGAGAGTTAACTAAGAATACTGGCTATTAACATATATGGGAAGATTTCAGAAGAGTTATTAGCTTTAGTCATTTCCTAATTATGAACACCTTGGTTACAGTCCTTTTGACCCCAAGAACAAATGGAGATAGGCTGAGAGAATGGGATAGCGCAGATTATTGGATTAGTTGTGTAGCCTGTAATAAAAAAATCACATGGAAAACCAGGGGTGGAAAATTTAGTTCACCTATATCTCAGGGAATGCTGGAGAAACATGAAAGTTGTCAGAAACTAGACTGTTTTCAGAGGCAGCTTTTGTTTCATTTCTCTCGCTTCTGTGTGCCTCTTGCATTTACTTTCTTTACCAGCCGGTTTCCTTTATACTTAGTTTCTGTGCTCCCATAAAACTTCAATTTCCCCAGATCCAATTCTCTTTGACCTTGTGTCCAACTGGCTGCTTATTTCTTGTCTGAGTACTTGATTGGCTCCGATTTATGGTTTTTTAAAAATTTATTTATTTATTTATTTATTTATTTATTTATTTATGTGGGGGGGGCAGCTCAGCCCACCAGGGGGCGGGGCTGGCTAGCATGTGGTGCTCGGGATTGAACCGTGGTCCCTATGCTTTGCTAAGCTTGTTCTAAGTAGGTGCTTTTAACCACTGAGCCATCTCACCAGCCCCCTATTTATGTTTTGACCTAGGCCAAAAAACTATTTGCTCAAATATGAGTGAGTTACCAAATGAAGTGGCACAGGGGTGATACAGTGAGAGTAAACTTCTTATATTTTTTTCTGTTAAAAAATGTATCCAAAAAAAAAAAAGAAATACCCTATAACAAAGATGTTACTACCAGTATTTACTATTTTTAAAACTGAGGGTGGGCCAGATAGCTCAGTGGATGAAGTGCCTGCTTAGGCAAGAGCAAGGACCTGAGTTTGATCCTAGACACCATATGTCCCACCCGTCCCTTCCCTGGGCACCCTGAGCCAACCACTGAGCCCAGTCATGGTGGTGCATACCTGTGATCCCAGCGCTGGGGAGGCTGAATACAGGAGGATAACCATAAGTCTGAGCTGCATAGGCAAATACAGATTGTCTGTGTTCAAAGAAATCAAAGGGTTTTTTTGTTTGTTTGTTTTGTTTTTTTGGCGGAACCAGGGATTGAACTCAGGACCTTGTGATTGCCAGGGAAGCACTTATTCCACTGAGCCATCTCCCCCGCCCCCAAAGAAATCAAAGTTTAAACAAGAAAGGACTTTAAAAAAAAAAGACTTAGAAAACTTAGCAAGAAGGCATGGTAGACTCTTGATTAAGAGTGACATCATGAAAACTCTTTAAAAAATTAATCAAGAAGTCGTTTTGATACTGTAATTGAAGGAATATAATTGGTGAAGCTTCAGTCAGTGCAGTATGAGACAAGCACTGGAGGATTTCTGTAACTTGCAAATGGGTCAGAAAAATCAAAATGTATATCTGTTTACACATAAACAGATTATTAATACATAGACAGCTAGGTTGTATGATACAATGTTAGCAATAAGGATAATCATCTTACTATTTGTTTCCTTGGTTGCCAATGTATTTTATACAGCTACACATATGTACATATAGTTTTACAAGATAAATGTGATAGTTGCATGGATGTCTGTGATGGCAGTTGTCATTTAAACATTTTTAGCTGGATGTGGTCGTGCACACCTATAGTTCCAGCACTCAGGAGGTTGAAGCAAGAGGACTGTAAATTTGAAATTAGTCTGGGATACATAACAAGACTCTCTCTCTCTCTCTCTCTCAAAAACAAAACAAAACATTTTTTGGAGTGGTTGTCATTTCCCAAGTTGTTTTGAAAATAAAAATGTGATCAAAATAAGATTCTGAGTTAGTCATGGTACACATACACACCTGTAATCCCCACACAGGAGTCTGAGGTAGGAGGATCATCATGCATTTGAGGCTGGCCTGGTCTTCATGATGAGCTCAAAGCCAGCCAGAGCAAGCAAAACCCTGTCTCAAAAAGCAAAAAACAAATAGAAAAATGGAGGCTGAGGCAGGAGAATCCCAAGTTCAAGGTTGGTGTGGGCTACATAGTGAATACAACACTGGCCTAGAGTACATAGTGAGACCTTGTCTCAATCTTCACCTCCCCCCAAAAAGATCACATTTAAAAAAATATATATATATATATATATATATCTTTTTATTTGGAATGACTTTTTACAAGAATTTACTTTGATTTAGTTTACTGCCCTTCAACAGTATGGGAATGAGATCTTTATTTATCTTATCTATCATCTATTCAACAATCAGTGTGTATGTATGTATATATCTATCTATATGATATGTTTCTACTGTTTTTTAATAATTTGTAGGAAATTTTTAATTAGCAATTTTTAATTAATTTTTTAAATTTCCTTTAGACAAGAAAACTAGAATGGCATCACATTAACCAAATTAAAATACAGCTCTTTGGAAGCTTCTATAGCAAAATCCCTTTTAATTTAAAAGATCCTATAATTTTATGAATATTTATTAATCCTGTTTTATTTATGTATGTATGTATGTATGTATGTATATATTTGTTTATTTTGGTGAAACCGGTGATTGAACTCAGGTCCTTGTGCTTGTCAGGCAAGTACTTAATTTAATAAGCTATCTCCCTAACCCCTCTTAATTTTAGATTATTTTCTTTTTAAAATGCTGGTTGGTTGTAGAAGTTGTGTGGTTTTTGTTTTGTTTTGTTTTGTTTTTGCCTGTGGCTGGAGCATGTGCTTCCTGCTTACTTGCTTATCTTTTATATACACGTGGACTAAACCAGCAGCCAAACTTTGATGTTTCAAATTATTGGATAATTCTGCTCACATATTTCTAGACTATACTAATTCCTTCTTAAAGTCAACACACATGGCCTTTAGTAATCAGTTTTGTATTTTTGTTTTATAATCACAGACCCTTGGAATAAGATGCAAGATATGACATCTTTTTATTAATTTATTTTTTGGTACTAGAGATTGAACTCGAGTTACAGCCTCTGAGTTACAGCCACAGTATGCCCCCCCATTTTGATCTAAATTTTTTTTTAAAGTACAGTCTTGATAAATTTTGCCTATGCTGGCCTCAAATTTGCCATTCTCCTGCCTTAGTCTCTATGGTAGCTGAGATTATAAATGTGTACCACTATGCCTGGCTTCTGTGTCCTTAATGAGGTAACATCTGCTTTTTATCATTTTAATATTAGGTTTGAGCTATTTTACCTTTATTCAATTCCATTTTATGAGAATAAGCAGTTTTAAGTTATTTTTCTTAGAGAGAAACTTAGAATCAAATTATAAAGACAAAAATGTTTCAGGAATTCATTGTTGGGGATATAGCTTATAGCACAGTGCCTGCTTGGAAAGCATAAGGTCCTGAGTTCAATTCCCTATGCCAAAAAAAACAAACAAGAATTCCTGACTTATAGAAAGCAGTAGGCCTTAGAAAGCCATGCCCACCATATTAGTGGAATGAGCTGACTCAGTTAATCCATTTTAATTGCTACAAAAAAGATGAAGACCTTTAATTGCTATAGTAATCGCATTTGAGTTCCTCCCTTCATCCTTAGAAAAAGCATGAGTTGATATTTATTTATAGGTATTTATTTCTCAAAAAATTGCGGCAGTTATAGATTTTAATATGTTTTTATTGTTTCAAAGGAAGAAAACTTTCTTAACATGATGATGGCTGAGGTTAGGAATACGGTGTGGAAAATGTGATGGAGCAGAGGCTCCTTGGCTTGTTCATGGAGGGTGGCAGTCTTCTCAGGGCAGGAAATGTACTATTACAGAGGAATGTTTGGTTGAGAGGGGAAAGGGATCATTACCAGAAGACTTCAGGCTGCCTCCTTTCATCTTATTTTGTTAGAAACATTAGAAAAGGCTTTTGCAAAGACTAGAAGGAAATATACCAGAATGTCAGCAGAAATTGTGGCAGGACAGTGGGAAAATAGATCAATTTTCTTCTCCTTTTTGTTTTCCAAATTTTGTAATTTTTAATGATTAAAAAATAATGTTGAAGGTCACTATAATATTTATCCTTCATCATTAAATAAGAGTTTTTATATTTATGTTGTAAATGAAACCATTGGTTATTACTAGAATTTTAATTATGACATATTTTGTGTTTTATTTTAGATAGATCTTTGCTCCAAGAAACATTTTCAGAATTCCCTAGGCCTAAATCAGACTCCTGTCTGCCTGTTTACTTTTTACAAGTGTGTGTTTATTGGTACCATATGTTATTCTCAGTTATCTTTGCTTAAGATCAGCTGGATTTTCTGCCCTCATATGACTTTTGTGTTAGAGGAGAGTAGAAAGTGCCAACATCTAAAGCACTTCAAAAGAGCACATCAATATTATGCAGAGGAGCTTTTTTCTGCCTGCTTTCCCATTCTAATGAGGCTGGGGACATAATAGTCTTAGGAGATGGGGCTAGTTTGGTGTGACAGTGCAGGGGTGCAGGGTTGTTGTGAGGAAGTCTCATGGTGCTTGGGCCCTCCTTCAAATTAGAGCTTCTTAGAAGATAAGAACAATACAAGGCACTGACAGTGCTTACAATTGAGGCACTTTTTGTTCTTTTGAAACTTAGACTTTTTTTTTTTTTTAAACTAAAGATTGAATCCAGGACCTCCACACCCAGCTACTTCCTCGGCCCTTTAAAGATTTAAGACAAGATCTCATTAAGTTGCTAAATTGACCAGGCTGGGCTTGAACTTGTGAAAATATGTACCTCAGCCTCCCAGTCAAAGTTTTATATGATCTTTAGATTTCCATATGTCAGAAGTTTAGAATTTCAAGAAGTCTTTCCCCATAGAACTAATATTAGAAAACCAGTTCCAGAATAGTCTTTTCTAAAACCAAACTGTAGTAGAACTAATATTAGAAAACCAATTCCACAATAGTCTTTTCTAAAACCAAGCTATAGTAGTATGCCAATAATATCATAGGCTGCCATTATTTTGTGGAGGAATAATTTCCAGTTTTAAGCTTTTAGAAGCCTTGTTTTGTAAAATTTTGTTTCCTTTTGTTGTCTTTTTGAGACAGGGTTTCATTTTACTGATCAGGCTGGATTTGAACTCATTTTGTAGCCCAAGCTGGCTTGAACTCACAGTGATCCTTCTGCTTTAGCCTCCCAAGTGCTGGGATTACAGCTGTGTGCTACTACATCTGGCTGTAAGATTTTAAAAGGATGCATTTTATTCATCTATTATTCATTCATTTTTCTCTTATGCTAATGCTACTTTCCATCAAAACAAGCTCTGCTTTTGTTTCATTTGTATACTGAAATTGTCTAGATTTTATTTGAATAGATTGTGTTGCATTTCTTAGTATATATGTATATAAGTTCATAGTGTGTGTGTTTGTGTGTGTGTGTGTGTGTGCCAAATCTACTTGCCCAAAAGATAATATTCTCACTGTACTCTTGCCAGTCCTACATAGCCACCTATATCCTTTTTCCAATTTTGTACACTGTAGCATAGATATATGCCCTTTCCATTTGTTACAGTTGAGTGGACCAAAAATATTCTAGGTTCTTGTGTACAACAAGAAGAGACTTACCAAACATACACTCTATAGTATGTAGTAAGCACCTGCATTCTTTGAAGATCATGGAATGATAGCAGGAACAGGGAGAAGCAAAGAAGGAACTCGAGGTTGAAAGGGAAAGGAAAGGTCTTGATAACCAAGGCTTCCATTGTTATAGATTCCAACACCGCTGATCCAGGGTGCCTGTCATTTCTCTCGTGCTGATGTCAGCAATCTTTGAGACCTCAATTTAAATCTGGATAATCATTAGAGTGGTGTTTGGATTATGGCTGAATGGAGAGAAGGAAAGTGGCTCACACAACTTCCCTGTTTTTGGATTATGGAAGCATGGTATAATCATTAAGGTGGTGTGGCATTTATAGTTGAACTCAGGAAAGGGAGTGTGACTCAGATCCTTTGTTTCTAACTGTACTGCCATTATCTTTATAGCTAATTTTACAAATTCCTTCAGCTCTGTAATGCCACCTCACAACATTTTTTTCTATTTGATATTTCTCAAGATAGCATTCTAAGAGCTAGGGAAATAGCTCAGCAGTCTAAATCCTGCCTGGCAAGCGCAAGAACTCAGGCTTGATCCCTGGTACTGCATGCCATGCCAGACCCACAAGGAACCAGCCTCCGAAACCAGGCGTGGTGGCTCATGCTTGTAATCCCAGTACTGGGAGGCTGAGACAGGAGGATCACTACAAATCCAAGCTGTGTAGCAAGACCCTGTACCACATAGTAAATAAATAAAAAGACTTTTTAAAAGGCCTTTATTCTTTCCATGTACACTTGCCACATGGCCTGCTTCCTCATTGGATCAGTATTACCTAAGCAGCTATACTTATATCTTATTGGTCAGTCGATCATAGTTTTGACCCACATTGTACCCACTTATTTGCTATATAAAACTTCCTTTGAGAAATGGGCTTGTGGACAATCCACTTTTAGGTCCCCACCTGTCTCTCAGAAGTTATATCTCTCAATAAATGTCTCCTGCTGTTAGCCTCTGTTATTCCTCAGAATTCATTCTTTGATTTTGGGGAACACAAACTTAGTGTATCTGACATTTAGCAAGTTGGGAGTCACATTTATGTACCCATATCAGAGTAGGACACACTTTATGACCTGAGGCTGGTATGTTTATGTTTTAGGGAGGTAGAAATCTCAGACTTGTCAATCTGTAGAAAATGTGGGCTGAACTAATAGATGAAAGGTCCATTTTACAGGCAAAAGACACGGACTCAAGGTATTGTATCTTTAAGATTTAGGAATTAGGAGTAAGTGGCCTAGAAGGGGAAAAAAAGGAATCTTACAGTATTTTAAAAGCACAATTTTAGAATTATGATTTTGTTCTGCCTCCTTTTGTACCTATCTTTATTTTTTATACTGTACCTTTCTGTTTCATTGCCATCTTAGTCTGAGGTGCCGTGATGTCTTGTCAGTACTACTGCAACAGCTATTCATCTCTCTTCCCTTGTTCCTCTGTAGTATATTTTCTAACATGGGAACCAAAATTATCCCTTTACAATGTATTTATTCAGTTTATGGCATGCTCAAAACCCGGTAGCATTTTTCCATCCTTCTCAGAGTAAAATGGGAAAGTCCTTACAGTGACTTGGAGAAGCCTGTGTGATCTAACCCCTGCTACTGGTACTTCTCTAATCACATCATCCACTACTCTCTCTTTCATTGTTTTCTGGCCACACACATGTTTTGAACATAACAGAAACTTTGCACTTGCTCATTGGAAAACTTGGTATGGCTTGGTTTTGCACTTCTTTTAAGGTCTGTGCTCAGGTCATTGTTTCAGTGGAACTTTCCTAGCCTGCCCTGGGAAACTCATTCATTCCCATATACATCCTCCTTACTTTTTAACCTGCTTTATATTCTTTATTATCTCTCTTTCATTCTCATCCCCCACCCCCAGTTTATGTTTCATTCTATACAACAATCTCCATGGAACTAGAGACTCAAGATTGTTTAGCAAATTAAACTGTTGTTGGTCCTTAATAAGCTACTCATAAAATAATATTTTAGAGAATATCTTCTTTTATGTTTCTTTCCATAAAAGAAGGTAGTATCTTTAGAAACTTGACTTTATCTTTTTAAAGCTTCTTTTAAGATATTTTCTATGAGGAATACTAGTTCTTTACTGTTTCCTTCTGTCTATAAAAAAGTTCAAGTCTTTTCCACTCTAAAAAATGAGCAGAGGGAATTTCTCAATGACCTATTGCTGAAGTTATCCTCATCTACCCATAACTACCATTTACTTTCCCCCTCACCCTACCAGGCTATTTGAAATCTACATTTGATGTCTGCACTCCTCTAAATATCATTCAGTTTTGATGGTTTCACAGAAATTACCTATGATGCTTACCAGATGGCTTTCTGATGAGTAAATTCATTTATTTTTTTCAGTTTTCAATCTCCCTTGATTCTTGTGGCACATAGCACTACCTCCTGTGGAATGCCACTCTCTGAGTGACCCACCTCTGACTAGTCCAATTTGTTCTCTTCTTATTTCTTTCCATGCCTCAAATATTGCTTTTCTTTACTCTCTAATGTTATATTTTTTCCCAATACAAACTTTCCTTGGGTAGTGTCATTTCTATATACTTCTGGTGTAGTGATAACTTCTAAATTTAGATCTTGGCTTGGCCTTTTTTGAACTTTATGATTCAATATCTGGATTTATTGTAATTTCAACCTGAATATGACCTAAAATTCAACAGGTCTGAAACAAAATTCACTATGTTAAAAAATCATTTGACTTTGTATTATAGGTATAATAACAAGAATTTAGTCTTTAGGGTAATTATAAGGATTGTGTAAGATAATACATAAAACAAACTACAAATTCTAGCAGATAGAAATCACATAATAAGTAGTAACTACTATTATTACATAGTAGTTTCCCCTCTTTTATTGCAAGCTACTTGAGGGCAAGGACCAAGTCCTCAAACTGACTGCTGTCCTTAATTTGTAATAGATGTTCTTTAAAAGTTGAGTTAAAAAGAATAATAATAATTATTGAATATATGGTGTGTGTAATCCTCTTATTAACTTAGAAGCCTATTATTTAAAAGTGAGATAACATCAGCTACTTTTTTTTTCTCCCTAGGTGCATTATGTTGTAATCATTCAAAGGACAACCAAATGTGCCGTGATGTGTGTGAGCAGGTAAGCTTGATGATAATTGTAGATGCTATCAGTTATGTAATTTTAAAAATAAGTTATGGAAAAATCTGTTAGACAGCACCTTAGCCTTGTGATTAGAGTTCATATCCCATTGATGAAACAAATTGACCTATGTCTGTTGACATGATGCGCTGAGAAAGAACACAGTATCTTACAAAGGGTTCCTGCCAAAAATGACCCAAATCAAGAGAAAACAATCAAACAAATTTAGATTGAGGGGTATTATGTAAAATAACAGCCTAAACCCTTTTAAATGTCATTTATGTTAAAATACTCATATCAATTATTATGAAAGCAAAGTAATAAACTGTTCCAGAATAAAGGAAACTAAAACCAGGTGTGGTGACATACCACTATTGTTGCAGCATTTGGGAGGCTGAGGTAGGAGAATAGTGAGTTTGAGGCCAATCTGTCCTACATTTTATTTATCTATTTACTTATTTTTTAAATTTTATTTATTTATTTTTGCGGTACTGGGGATTGAATGCAGGACCTTGTGCATGCCAGGCAGGTGCTTAAGCCGCTGAGCTATATCCCCAGCCCCAAGTCCTACATTTTAAAGAAGCGAGGGGAGAGAGAGAGACAGATAGACAGACAGGGAGGGAGAGGGGGAGGGAGGGAGGGAGAGAAAGAGAGAAGAAAGAAAGAAAGAAAGAAAAGAACAGAGCAAAACAGAGATATGGCAATCCATTATTCTGGTGGATCCTGGAATGAAAAGAAATTTTTTTTAAAAAATGGCCATAAGGGACTTTATTGAGATAAATTGGTAAACTTTGAATATGGACTGGATGTTGATTAATAATATTGTATCAGTTTTGTGATCCTGAATTTGATCATTTTTGTGACTATATGTGACAGTGTCCATGTTCCAGAGTTAGGTACATGCTAAGATTTTGGAATGAATGATCATATGTGTCTATAATTAATTCTAAAATGGTTCATCAATTCATAATAGTGATGTCTGTGTATGTATACAGAGAGTTGAAACAAATTTTGTGAGATGTTAATAATGGAAGAATCTTGTGAACACTATGTAGAGGTTTATTGTATTTTTCTTAAAACTTTTTAGGTAGAATTTTTCTAGTTGAGCCTTTTTATGCAAGTTCCACTGTTTATAAAACTTTCTTTTGTCATATTACACGTGCTATCTAGCCTAAGCACTTAAAAAAAATAATCTCAGTCATTTCTTTAAGTTTCCTACTAAATTGCTATTGGGAAGTAAGAGGCTTTTTGGAGGTATGTTACTGTGGGCATGCCCCAGAAGGGTCTATCTCCTTCTCGGGCTTTTCCTTTTGTTCTCTTTTTACTGGGTGCCATGAGTTGAGCACCTTTTTCATCCATACCCCTCTGTCATCCTGTTTCTGCATTGAAGCAGTCAACCATGGACTGAAACCTTGAGCCAAATGAATCTGTCTGTCTGTTCTCTCTCTCTCTCTCTCTCTCTCTCTCTCTCTCTCTCTCTCTCTCTCTC
>NDGN011418507.1:0-13530 GCA_002564285.1 Tympanoctomys barrerae
TATATTTCATTTTTATACTTTTCTACTGGATGGTTAAGACCAAGGTAAAGCAGGACTTATGCATATTTTTTATTTTATATTGAGGACCACATTTGATTTGTTTGAAGATTCGTTAATATTTTACAAAATGTTATAGAGCATTTTATTCTCATCTACTCTCAGTTTCAAAGCTATAGATTAATAGTGTTTAGTCAGCATTCTCCTTAGGTATTTACAAAGTTCTATTTCAAATCTGGTAGGAGACTTATCCATAAATAGAGTTTTGGGGCATAAAGATCAGTTGTGATATTCAATTTTTAAAAGAACATGGTTTCTGGTGTAATTGAGGTCGTATCTCATGAGAATAAACATATACCACTTTGCCCAGCAGCCTGTAAAGTTTTTGAAAAAAATTTTAAATGAAATTCTGGTTAATGACCTTTTCTTTACCAACTACACTGATATTATTATTCTTCTTTGCCTTAATTTAAGATAATGCTAAATACTCAAAATTGTTTCTGTAGCTTTTCTCTCAAGTTGAAAGTTTACATCCACAGCAGGTGTAAAATGAATGAAATTGTCATTGATTTTCTTCCTGGTTTTTATGTTCCAGTAATTATGTTATAAACATAAAAGAATTTTGTTGATTTATATTTTTTGTTTGTTGTATGGAACCATTTACTAAGTACATGCTTTATAAAATTGTCTTTAATTTGTTTTCTCACTTCATTTCCCACAAAATTAACCATTTTATTTTGATTTACTTACCTGTCATTTTTTATTATGTAGTTTTCCCAACTTATACCTTTGTAACTTATAACTTTGTATTTTGAAAACAACACATATTTTCTTTTATTTTTTTATGCCAGAAAAGGGTCACTATCCTTTAGTGAACTTGTTAGTTTGTACATGAATGTATCAAAATGTTTGCATTCCTTTTAGGGAGCTGCAACATGTACTCAGCACATATTAATTTCTTTTTTATCCCCTTTCCTTTCTATTCCTCACTATCTCCCTCCAAATATAAGACATAAATTAATCTTTTTCTAGTATTGTGTAAGTGTTCGTGAACATTATCAATTTGTTTCTCTTTCCTTTTTTCTTATATACAAGTAACTTCACTGCAGATCCTTCTATATATAGTAGGAAGATGGAATCGCATGCATAAAATTGGTAAAAATATTTTTAAATATTCTAAATAAATAATATTAAATTTTTCAGTATAGAAAAATAAAATTGAGGGCTGGGGAGATGGCTCAGTGGAATAAGCGCATCCCTGGCAAGCGTAAGGGCCTGAGTTCAATCCCCGGTTCTGCAAAAAAACAAAAAGAAAATTGAAATCCTGTATAAAAGTACATTTTATTGTGAATATTTAAGGCAAGTATCATGATGCTATAAAACATATATAATAAAACAGTTATTGCCACCATAAAATAAATTAACAACTCGTTATTACATAATTATTCAATTTCAAACTAGGAATAGTGGTACTTACCTATAATCCCATTACCTGGAAAGCAGAGCCATAAAAATTTTGAGTTCAAGTCCAGCCTGAGTTACACTGAAAGTTCCAAAATAGCAAGACCCTGCCTCAAAAAAAAAGCAAAACAAAAGTTTGCCCTTCTGTGGTTACAGTAACTATAGTCTATCCAGTTAACAAAACTTTCAATATAACAAAATATTATTCTATTCTTCATGTTGTACATAAGGTCTTCTGATCTGTATAACATACATATTTGTTGCTTCATATCCTTTGATACCCATCTTTTCATGTTTTTCTCACTCCGACTCTGGTAACTCTTATTATATACATACATTTCCCTTAATCATTTTTTTTTTCCTTTTAGATTTCCCGCTTTCTGTGTCTACTTATTTCATTTTACATAATGTCCTATATGTCCATCCAGCTTGTGGCAAATAGTAGGGCCTCTTTTTTGTTTATGGGAGGACTACCAGGCACTTGTGCCACTTGTGCCTCTGTATATCCCCAGTTGCTAGGAGCTCACCTTTTAAAATTGAATAAAACTTAATTGTATTTATATATTGTCTATTAGATGCTAAGTTAATATTAAATAATGATTCAAAACAAACAACACAATAGAAAGAAAACATGCAACTTGATTTTAAGTGGATAACACTTAAATCAACATTTTTGCCAAGACAACAAAAATATGACCAATAAGGATATAAAATGGTACTCAATGTTGCTAATCATCAAAGAAACACAAATCATAACCACTATGAAACACCACTTCACACTTGTTGTCAAACAAGGAGTTGATGTTGGTGAAAGTACAGAGAAACACTTTACATGCTGGAAAATAGTATGAAGACTTATAAATAAATATCAGTCTCATAAGAAATAGTTTCTTTTTGGAGTATAAAGTCAAAGAAAATGAAATCAATGTTTTCTAGAGATATCTGCATTCCAAGATTCATTGGAGTATTGTCTGGGATAGCCAAGAAATGGAAAGAATATCACTACCCCAAAACTGACTAGTAGATAAAGATGCTGTGGTACACACACAGTGTTATTCTATTCAGCCATAGAATATGTTATGGCTTATAGCTAGAAATCCCGAAAAAGCCTCATATGCTCACAAGTGGACTTTTTAGAAGGTGATTGGATTGTGGGCATTTATAGCGGATGTGTTGTTAGGAGCTAGAGTCTGGTCAGAAAGGGGCTCACTAGGAATGTGGCTTCAGTTTATCTCCCCCCCCCAACTCCTTCCTTTGCTCACTGCTTCTCATTTACCATGCTTCTACCAGCTTTCTTTTGCCATGCCACCCTGCCTTGGGACCAGCTGATAATGAACTGTAAAGAGGAGATAAAATAAACCTCTTCATGTAGCCAGTGTTGGGTGTTTGGTTCCCGTCCTGAGAAAATGACTAAGATAAAAGAAAATGAAATGTGCTTCAATATGGATTGAATTGGAGAGTATGACACTTATACCAACCAAGTATCACGTGGTGTCATTGATATAAAGGGTCTAAAAATGTTTATCTCCTAAGAACTGAGAGTAGACAGACTAAGGGGATTGATTAATAATGGTACTAAGTTACAATCTGAAGCAAGAAGCTTCTGTGTGTGATTGCAGTCAGGTTACCAGCAATAACAATAATGTTCTGCACATTTTTAAAAAGTAGAAAATAAGATTTTGAATGATTTCATAGTACAGAAATGATAAATTTTTTAAAAAATCAAACATGATTGATTGGAATTAGAAAACACATATTTGTACTTAACTGTATAAATGTATATGTGTATTTAAATATTGCGTGATATTCCAATTAGTATGTATAGTTTTTATCATTTTATGTTTCTATTATAAATAAGTTAAAAAATAAATATTTGATTCAAAATGTTTTTTATTATTTTAAAGAGAAAAAAACGACAATACAGAATTTCCAAGCAAGATGATAGGAAATTAACAATGGTTACTGTATTACATATTGTTCTCTTTAAAGTAGTTGCTCAGGGGCCAGTGAGATAGCTCAGCAGACTAAGCACCCACTTTGGGAAGACCAGGGTTCTATCACCGGACCCATATGCTTGCCAGCCCCACACCTAGGGCAAGTCAAGACAGGACATGGTGGTTCATGCCTGTAATCCCAGCACTGGAGAGACTAAAACAGGATGATCACTCTGAGTCCAAGCTGCATAGTCAAACCCTGTACCAAATACATAAATGGAAATAAAGAAAGTAGTGGCTCAGATTACAAGATATAGGCATGTAAGATTGATCAAACAATATATGCAGAAACTGTTCCCTTTGATGCACTAAAAGAAATTAGTATAATTATCTTAACTGTCTTGTTTGTGCATATGTTTTTTAATCGAGAAAAAACTTTTGCCTGTAAATATTTTCATGCTTTGAGAAAAATTGCAGCCAATAATTTTCTAGAGTCATCTTCCAGTAGTCGGAAAAAATTATCTTATCTTTCAACTTGCCAAGTTTGTGATGGTCATTTTCTTCTTATAATGAATGGAGAAGCTACACTTTTTGATTATGTTTTGTGAAATCAATATGAATACTTCTCTCTTTCATTCTCATGATTTATATTAATTCAATTCTTTATTGAAATGTGCATGTGTGTGAATGTGTATGCATGTGTGTGTAAATTGTGGGGATTTTTATCTGATCTGCATGAGGTATAGACTCAGATGTGGTGAAGTTATTTTCATTCTCACCTTCATTGTTTTGATCAGTTATTAATATTCAATAAGTAGCACATCTGTACTGTGCTACATGAAGGTTTTGTGGTTCAGGTTTAACAGCATAAAATTCTCACTTTGTTGTCTCTAAGTTTTAGCAAGTTACTAAAATTGTCTTATAAGGATATTTTTCTATTTTCTTAACTGTTTCTTTTCTGAGTAGACATTTCTTTTTACTAGTTTGGTCTTATTTTTCATGAAAGAAAAATGTAAAATTAAATAATATTAAAACTAAAACAATTTAGTATATTTTTCTTAAATATTTACACTAAAAATATTAGGCATTTAAAAATAATTTAGATGACTGTAAAATCAAAGTATAATCTATAAAGTTATTTTACCTTTAAAATATTCAAAATCAAAGGCCACTCTTGAGATACGAGTATTAAGTCAAATACTAGTATCAAATGCATGAATTAATGGGGTCGGAGAGCTAATCTAGCAGTCTAACCTTCTTCCTGCCAAAAAAAAAAAAAAAAGACCTGGGATCCATCCCTGCTATTGCATGCTGAGCCAGTGTGCTGTGCTGACAATCAAAACCAGGTGTGGTGGTGCACACCTGTAATCCCAATTACATAGCAAGATCCTGTGCCAAATAAATAAATGATTAAAAATAATTCTTAAAATTACCACTATTAGCATGGGAATTTACCTAAGTTTTAAAACAAAAATTTTAAATAAAGCCAATGATTAAGTTTAGGCTCAGAAAATTTAAACTTATAAATATTTTTTTAAACTTATAAATATTTTTAGAAAGATAAGACTATTCTCAGTTTTATAGTTTGGCATCTATCCACTGGCCATTGTAAAAAAAAATCATTATCTTATTTAATTCATAATACAGTTGATTTTTAAATTTTATAATGCTTCAAATATTCCTGAAAATCCAAATAGCAATTTTGAATATGACATTAACTTATAATTACTTTGAATTGGAACAAGAAAAGTTGGGAAATCAAATAAAATGTACTTAGGACTGTGGAAAACTATATTTATTTTTCAAAAATCTACTAAAATTGCTATCTGAAGAAAAATATGCATTTTAGTTTCTCTTTCCTTACCGAAAGAATCCTATGAATGAAGCCTCCCCTAAGTCTGGAGCAGTGGCCTTGTCTGATATTAGTAGCAGCTTTGTGCCATGTCCTTAGGAAATGTAGGCATGGATCGAGAGCTGCAAAAGACTCTTCCCTGGGGCCTGAGTTAGTCATGAAATGGATGTTCAGTTACAACAGCCTTTTTCCAGCCTTGAGCACTAGATTCAACATGATAAATATCCTTAAGTTTCAATATCAATCTATTATTTGGGTCTAATATATGTAAGCTCAAGGGCAGAAGAAGCCCTTTTCTCCAAAGAAAATATACCTTAATAACATCTCTATTCTAAATAACAGTTAAGGACATGTGTCTATATGGATTGATATAAAGTTTAGTTGGGAATAAAGAAAACATTTTAACCCTACATATAACATTTAAGTTTTCATAGAAAGAGAATGCATACCTACTAAAACTTTAAAATTTCCTTTCAAAATAAAATGCATAACAAAACTTTTTATTTGTAAATCAGTCGACATGCTTGTTACATCTCAGATGTGTGTGTGTTTGCTTTAATCTCTTAGTTAACTCTTCAGTCTGTTACAACCTTCTTCATTCTACCTTATAGCTCATGTCTAGCTTCTCTTTAAAACTTAGAGCAGTAGAATTCTTAATTAGTCCATCAGACAGACTTTAGTGGATGTGCCTTTTATGATTTAAAAGATCTATATTTAATTTATGATGAAAAACTTTTAAATATTCATAGTGTGTGCCAACAGTTGTACTACTCACTTTTTTTTTCATGCTGATTTTGTTTAATTCAGACAGGCTGGAAGAAAAAACAATTAACAGGGGACTGAGGGCCAAGGAGGTTTATTATATAAAACAAATGTCAGCAAAAACACCCAGAACAGGTAAATTTAAAAATCACAGAGCTGGAAAAAATCAAGACCTAATCAAAGCTAACACATTCTAGGTAGGCAAAAGGCAGTCAGGTAAATGCACAGCAAACATGCACTGTCACTGAGTTTTCACTGTTTGAGGAACAAAATCATCAAAAAAAAAAAAAAAAGGAAAATGTTTATTCACTATCTTTAAGTTTATCTGGACTCATCCTTGAGAAAAAAGCTGAACAAATATGTAGTTTAGGCACTAGCCTATATAAAATAGTGCTTTCAAAGTTTTAAAGATATGGTTCAAAACAAGTGTGTTAGTTTAGAAGTAAAATAGGTAAATAATGAAAAATTTAGTGGCAGAAAGGAGAAAGAGGGATATTGAATTGACCTGTTTTCCCATCTTTCGAATGGCCAATCAAGATGCGTCTATTTGCTATAGAAGCAACGACCTGAACTATGCACTATATAAGCTTCTAGGGGCTAAAGCCACTTCATACTCACTATGCCAAGCTGCCTGCAGTCCCAGAAAAAACATCACTGGAATTTTACGTAGTTGGCACACAAAGTATAATCTGGAACCAACAGTTAAGATTATATTACTAGAATACTTTCAGTATTTTGAAATATTTATATTTATATAATATTGTTGAAAGTAGTCCTTTTGCTTATTTTCCTTGAGAAATTTTCCCTCTTTCACTATGGTTTACATGGTGTGTGGTGTGGTGTGTGTGTGTGTGTGTGTGTGTGTGTGTGTGTGTGCTTACCCCATAACCTATGTTTTTACTCTTACTTTGAAGGCTCAGGCTTAAAATGCATTCCTATTATCGTATCAGCAATGTGAATTGTAGGTAAAATTATTTAAAAACATGAGAAAATAGCAAAACTCAAAAAGATTGATGTGGAAGAAGGTCTGTATTCTTTCCAAACCTACCACATCCCAGGGAATACCAGGCCACCAAATTCAGAGGGAGTACAACATCCTTAGTGAGTTCACCCTACATCCTCATGTGGCTATGAAAACTGATCCTGTTGTAATCTTAAGTTTTAGGAGACATTTCTCATCACAGGTCTGCAGAGCACACCTGCTAGGAGTGGACACCAAGAGATCCCTCCCCTGCTTCGGGCTCCTCTGACCCCAATTCAGGCAACAGCAACACGTGCACAATGAAGTGCGGGAAGTAGTCGACATTTAGAAATAAATTCAGTCTTTGGAAGTAAATACGTCATTTTTGAGCATGTGCACATTCCATGTATGTTTATGAAATCTAGGAAAATAAAAAAACACATTTTTGAAGGTATTGCTATTGTGTATCACAAACGTAGACTGATAAACAAAAGAAAAAGTGCAAGTCAGTTTGTTTATTTATTTATTTATTTTTAATGTATTTAGCACAGGGTCTACAGGGCCTCACTACACAGATTGGACTTGTGATTCTTCCTGCTTTTCGGCTTCCCAAGCACTGGAATTACAGGAGCATGCCACCACGCCCAGTCTCATTCACCCACTCAGCATGCCCCGGGGGCGGGGCTGGCACCGCAGGCCAGGAATTGAACCCCAGTCCCTCATTCAGCCTAAGCAGGTGTTTTAGTCCACTGATCGATCTGGCCAGCCCTGCAAGTTAGTTTATATCAGCGCAAGCACATTAAAGGACTAGGATTACAACTTTCTTACTAGTAACATAGAAAACCTTTAGATAAAAGATTCGATATGTTTATGCAGACAATTATACCACTTTGAAGATGATTTCACTTTCCTTGATGTTTAAAATCATATCTACCTAACAATTCTTATATCCTGCCATAGCTCACATTTAGGCCTTGCCTCCCTCTAGTACCCAAAAGTTTAGCCAAAAATAGCTAACGCCACGTAAATATCTGGCCCTGTAGTGTAACGAAAAGACAATGTGTACAATGCATGGAATTCTCATTAGTTTTCTAGAGCTTGAGCTTACAAGAAAAATCTTCTGAATGGTGTTTTAAATACCACCATTAGTGTTATTTAGGTAAAATTAAGCATTTATTTAGACCATCAATCAAATTCATAGGAAAACTTCAATAACATTATGTGTAGATGCAGAAGTATTGGAGTACCTAGTGGTGCATGAACCACTCAACGCTAAGAAAATTAATTGCATATTTCTGGGCTGCTGACCTGTAGTAGTCTTACAAACAGAAACAGACAATGGAAGACACTCATATCTATGTAGGTTATATGGCCAACAGGAAAGTGACGCTAATCTTCAAGGAGTGTACCCTTTCACATAGAGTGATTTTAGGGTGGGGCATATGGAAGATAAGTATCTGAAAGTCTGACATACCCCTTTATGTTTTTTATTCAAGAAAAAGCTCAAACCCACATCAAGAAAAATTCTGTTTTCTAAATAATCACATGATAAATACCAGCAAGTATAGGCAATAGGTTTTTCTCCAGCATGAGTATGTTTTTCAACAGTAGGCATATCAAGTTTAGGCATACTTAACAAAAAGGCCCTTCTAACACATTTAACACATTCTGAGGAGCTAGGCTCACTAAAGCATTTTGAAATTCTGTAGACAACTGCAATAACCACTGCTTCTTCTCTATTTTCCAACAAAGTATATAAGACTTAGGAATCCACAACCTGCTTCAAACCTTGAAAGGAACCAGCACTTCCTTCTACTGTACCACATTTGTGTTCCTTCATTGGTGATTGCCCAACAGCCTGGTTGCTAGGCTGTGACCCCCTCACTCCCTACTTCCTTAGGACAGTATGATTGCCACTGTAAACTAATCTTCACCATAATAACAAAGGTCCATATGTTGAAAGTTGCCAGCCTAGTATCTTTCTTTTTTTTTAATGTATTTGGTGCAAGGTCTCACTAGGCAGCTCAGACTCATAGTGATCCTGTTTTCAGCCTACCCAGCACTGGGACTACAGACATGCGCCACCATCCCTGGACTGAGTCACAGGCTCAGCATCCCCTGGGCAGGACCAGCATGGTATGCAGTACTGGGAATTGAACCCCAGTCCTTAGGCCTGTCTAAGCAGGTGCTTAGTCCCTGAGCTATCTCACCAGCCCAGCCAATGTAGCTCATATGTATTTCTTAGACAATTTGCACACCATCCCTTTGGAGATATGACTCTTTTTGTTCTTCAAGATCTTGGTGTTTGCTATTTCAATGCTGCTCGGTCTCTGATTCCTGGGCCACATCAGCATCATCTGAGTGCTAAGGGGAAGCAGAACTTGGTACCCAATTTCTGGAAGCAGAGTATCTGACAATGGGGCCTGGGCTCTTTGTTTTTAACAAGGTATTCAGATGATTCTTGTGCATCCTGGACCTTGAGAAGCACATCCCTTCTGAAATACTGATCTGTGGTACAGATATTGGTCCCTTGCTGTTTCTTAGACACAGTTTGATTTGGAAATTAGGAAGCAGCTAGCTTAGATGTCCTAGTACCTTCTCTCCCCATACTGGCTTTTTGGAGGAAATGCTGACTAAATATGCATTCTAGGCATGGATCCCCAGGTTCTGATTTCCATCTCTACCACTTGGTAGTCATTTGAACTCAGGGAACTTAGTTCACCTTTGTGGGTGTCAGACATTTGGAGTAAGTATTGAATGAGTTAATATGTATCCATAAGTTTGGAAAACTATGAGGCATATACTAAGAGCTATGCAGACTTATTATTACAGAACACAGATTGCACCTATATACAGTTCTTTTTTTTCTGTGTAGTGACTGATTATTTCTAATATCATGTGTACTCTGATAAACAACTCAGTACTAAATGTCTCATACAAGCTAAATTCTAGTCTCCCTGATGGAGATAAGGGTTAGATTCTTTGATTGTATTTCCCCAGTTTTAAATGTGATACAATATTGCAATGAAAATATATACCAGTGTATTTCATTAACTCATTAACATATTTCTTACAAAATGAGTTGCTAACACTACATATCTGTCATAAAATGCTCATATGAAATGTTACTGGCTTTGCAAGGTGTCCTCTGGTATAAGCCAAATCTGTAAATTAAATCTGCTGTTGGCTTGCAAAGAAGACTGAAGAAAATCTCTACCAGGTTGATTTATATTCTCAATAAAATACAGATATGAATACAATCCCATTCTAACAAATTCCATTGGGCCTGTAATTTGCTTTTGCTTTAATTAAACTTTGTTATTGTGAATATATTGCTAGAAATCATATCCCCAGTCAGCAGAAGTAAAAGCTGAAACTCTGACAATAAGGGTAGTAGCTCTTGAATAAATTAACAAATGAAAAGGAATATTTTGAACCCAATTGGGAAAGAGAAATCTGTAATAAGCTCCCCACTTTGTAGTTTTTAATTTGCAATTAGTTCTGGACCCTTTATCCATAGACCATATTTTAATTGCTCTAAATGTGTGTGTGTGAATTTGATTTTCCAAAATGAAATTTTTAGTAAACTATTTAATATTATTAATTGTGTACTATGCAATGCAGAAGCAAAATGTTCTGTTACTCTCAACCTAGAAATTTAAGTAATATAGCCTTAAAATAACTTACAAAGGGTTAAACTGTATTCATGAGTATTTCCTGTTCCATATTATTTATTAACACTAAATGAGTACCCAACCACAAAGAAATGACTCGGGTTAATAGTGAACAAACACAAAGTGGGGCACTTGCGGCAATTAAAAACTAAGTTTATGAGCATCATAAACCAGCGTGCCAAACTAATTAAGCTGCAACATTAAAGAAAAATGATAAGATATGTTTCACTTATTGAAAATAAAAAGATATACATGAAAAATAGATAGTACTACAAGATTATCAATGGTAGGATAATGGTTTTTTTCATTTTTCCAATTTACAATCTCTTTAGATTTTATGACCACAAATAGTTTTCATTTCATTATAATCTAAATAAAGGTTTTTTTGTTTAACCTAGAGTTTTCATAACCTTGCTACCATTTGAAATGATTGAATTAATATAATTTAAATATTTAGAGTTTGAATCATATCAAATGAAATGTTTCTGTTAGACTATTTGCACATGATGTTAAATGATAAATATGCATTCGTATACTTTTTAACAATTGTATTTTACTATGTAATGCTACATTGAATATGATAGTCTATAAATTGAGAGATTTTATTTTAATCTCGGTCAAATATATTGCACCAATTTTAATAAATATTTAAGAAGCCATATATTTATTGTATACTGTAGAAAAAGGAACAGATAAGATTACAAGTATAAAGGTAATAGGCATTTATATTAGGTCAAAAAGTATAACCTGACTAGGATATGTTTTAATTATCTGAAAGTATTTAAAGAATTATCATTTCTATTAAACTTACCATGTTTCTTAAAGGACAAGTCCTTTCAGGGAAGTTCTCATCTTAGGAGCAATTGTTTTACAAGTTTACATGTTTTTATCTAGATTTAATTTTCCTGTGTGATTGAACTCATTAACTTCACTCTCAGACACTAATACACATAAAAATGCTAGCAGAAAGCATACACTCTTCTCCCACTATGAATAGCTTGCTTGCTTCCTTGTTTGCTTTCTTGCTTGCTTTTTTGCTCTTATTTAGTACAGAGTCTACGGGGTCTCACTATGTAGATCAGATTCATAATGATTCTCCTGTTATCAGCCTCTCAACCTCTGGGATTATAGGCGCATGCCATCATGCTGTCTCAGTCACCATCTCAGTGAGCTCCAGGGACGGGCATGCACTGCATGCCAGGGATCGAATCCTGGCCGCTGCTCTCAGCCTAAGCACGCACTTTAGTCTGCTGACTTATCTGGCCAGCATTACTAGCTTTCATTTTAACATAAATATGGTAAGTGGAATTTGAATAATTTCTTTTTAAATTATTTTATTTATTTATTTATGTATTTATTTATGCAATACCAGGGATTGAACTCAGGACCTTGCACTTGCCAAACAAGCACCTATTCTACTGAGCTATTTCCCTGGCACCCTTTAAATAATTTTACTCTTGGAATACAGGGTTGTTTCCTTTTACAGAACACCATGATTAGACAGCCCTTATCAGTATCTATTATTCCCAATTTTGGCTGTAAGGCACAAGTAAAACTTTCACAAAAGAAAAAGAGAGAACACCTTTAACAGTAATATTAATTGAGCAAACAATTTCATGTATTAGAATATCTGATATCTATTCTATATCATTTTGTTACTAAAGTACTATAAAGACAGAGTTTTCATTTCATCATTGTTTTATGGAAGCAATAAACTAAAACCAGTTTAAATGGGTGTCACAATGATATGGCAGTAAAAAAGTGCATATACTCACCATGGAATATTAAGTGAGCTATAAAAAAGAATGAGCAGATATAACATATTGACCTTGAAAGATGTCCATAACATGCTCTTTTTTAATATAAAAAATAACTTCCAGCCCAATGTGTGTGCATGGTCCTATTTTATGTTTAAAAATTTATTATAGGACTGGGAACATAGCTCAGCAGCTGTCTAAGCACCTGCCTTACAAGCACAAAGTCCAGAGTTCAATCCCTGGTACCACATGCTGTGCCAACCCCAAAACTATGTGTGGTGGTACACCCCTATAATCTCAGCACTGGGGACCTGTGAGAGGAGGATCCCTGTGAGTCTGAGCTATGTAGTGAGACCCTGTCCCAAAATTATTTTTTACATATTTTTATTCATTTTAATGAGGAAAACAAAGACAAAATAGCAATGAAACAGTTTCAAAGCTGGTTAATAGGACAGGTACACTAATTAATATGTTGCATATTGTTGTCTTTGTAGTAGTTATTCAGAGGACAAGATGTAGACATGATATCTTGTCTAAACATTATAGAGAAAGTAGCTGTAGATCTACCCTATCTTGTATATACATATATTATATATTGATTTTTTAAAAACATTATAATAAGTACACCAGTACATGGTTAATTTTCTAAAGGATGAAATTTGAAGGAGAACTTTCAGATTTCAATTTTTATTTATTTCTTAATTTTATTGAGAAACAAATAGCAATGAGCTAGATTCAAAACTGATCAATAGGACAGTTTCAATAACAAATACATGGCACATTGTTGTCTCAGTGGTTATTCATTGCACAGACATGACATCTCATCCACAAACACTACTAGAACAAATCTTCTTATTCGCTGAATTAAGAGAATGTAGCTGTATATCTATCCTATTTTGACCATAAAGATACAAAATGGACATTCCTTTGTATCCCCTTTTTTGGTTTGTTTTGTCAGAGAAGGGTATTCCATTGTCATTTAAATATTATAGGTACATGAATTGAGCAAACTATTCCAATATAGTACAGTAGTCATAATAGTAGTGTGTCATCTGCAGGATTGGAAATGTCAGAAGTTGTTGACCTGAGCCCTTTACAGTCCAGCATATCAACATGGCTTCACCCCTTATAC
>NDGN011418513.1:0-10566 GCA_002564285.1 Tympanoctomys barrerae
GGTGCTGTATTGTAAGAAAGAAAAATGAAAATATGTCTTTTTCCATAATAAATTTTTAAAATTTAAATATTCACTATAGTTTTTGATCATGCTTCCTACTATTTTTAAGTTGATGTTCTTTCTGGAAAAAAGTACTGGTTGCCAAATTTCTCTCCAACTATTTTTTTTTTAATGTATTTAGTACAGGGTCTCACTACGCAGTTCAGACTCGTAGTGATCCTCCTGTTTGCAGCCTTCCCATTTATGGGATTGCAGGCATGCGCCACCACTCCTGGACTTGGGGGCCAGCTCCGTACACCCTGGGTGGGGGTGGTGCAGAATGTGGTATCAGAGCTCAAACCTCAGTCCCTGAGCTTGCCCGAGCAGGTACTCAGTCCTCTGAGCTATCTCAGCTGCCCTTCTCCAAACATCTTTTATGAAACATTTTGTCTTATCTAAAAACCCAGGGCTGGTCAAATAGCTCAGTGGATTAAAGCACCTGCAAGCAGGCACAGAGGCCAGGGTCTCGATCCCCAGGCCTGCTGTGCCAGCCCCACCCCAGGGCACGCTGAGAGGGCAATTGAGACTGGGCATGGTGGTGTGCGCCTTTAATCCCAGCTCTTTGGAGGCTGTAAACAGGAGGATCACTATGAGTCTGATCTAGTAGTGAGACTCTGAACACCCTGTAGACCCTTCCATAAAATACAAAAAAAGAAGCAAATTCCAACAATCAGAAATTTATTAAAATAGATTACAGTATACCTAATAATGCAATCGTTTGCAGCGCGCACATGGATGTGACCTAAGAATGACCACAGGTAAGAGACCATTTTTATAATGTGTATATAAAACAATAAAGATTATAAAATTTTAGTTTTTCCATTTAATTAATACAAGAATTATTATAGTCATTAAAACTTATTGCATAATTACTGCAATAAGTATTACTAGTACCTTTCTTTTAATGATAAGGAAAAAGACACAAAAGGAGCACATTAACTTACCTATGTTTCAACAGTAGTGATAATTTGGTTTCCAGTATCAAATTCTAAATAAAGCAATTCTAATACACACACACACACACACACACACACAGTGTGTGTATGTGTGTATCTTTTCATTGCTATAACAAAATGCCTGGAATAATCAGCTTATACTGAGGAGAGGTTTATTTGGGCTCATGTTTCAGAGGTTTAGGTTCACAGTTGCTTGGCTCCCTCACACTGTCTGGGGCAGCACAGTGCAACATAGTGGAAGTTTATAACAGACGAAGGTGCTCAAGTCATGGTAGCCAAGAAGCAAAGAGGGAACATGTAGGGTCAGCAGTCCCAGTGTCTCCTTCAGGGGCATCCCCCAGCAAACTAACTCCCTGATGCCTCTTCTTTGACCGTTGTTATGGTTTGGATCCTGAGTATTCTCCAAAGGTCAATCAATATGCAAAGCTTTGGTCCACAAGGTGGGGACCTTGAGGAGGGAGGATGTCCAAGCTAAAAACTGAAGCACTTCTCCTTACTAATAATAGCAAAGATAGGATAAAATACCATGCAAAATATCATATACATTATAAATGATCTAGAAATTTATTTAATTAAGAAACATATTGGAACTTAAAATTTTAATTTTTTTATTTTCAAATCTGACATAATGAATGTGTTACTTATTCATAGCAATATACCATGTCAATGGTCATATCCAAACTGCTTGATAACATTTTACACCCATCAATCCTAACGGCAAAGGCAAGAATGAAGTAGCTTAGCCATGCTGTGATATATCAACTGCACCAGAGCCTTGCAACTTGTAGTTGTTCATTGATTAGTATAGTTCTGTCCTTAAAATTGTGGAGAGAGACAAACATTAGCCTTCTACTTCCTCCATAGAGTATTTCTCTCAATTAATTACTTCTATTGCTTTCGGAAAAGAGAACAGCTAGATTACATCAAGAAGGTAAGACACTGCATTTAAGAGATGCTCGCAGCTTAGTAGATGGGAGAAGAGCATACCTATAGAGTTGGAGAAAGGGAAATTAGGAAAGAGCTATTATCCTACATGGCCACATCCTGGCCACTCCATTGCCTGAGGAAGAGGGTAGAACATGTAGCTCAGAGTGTGCCTTCCTGCATCAGTGTTGTGCCAACAATGGGAATAAGGACTGTGCCTTCAAATTAAGAAATTACAAAGTTGAAAATCCCTCATGGAACTTGATTCTCAGACCCCAAGCAGTAATCAAAAGATAGCAATTGAAATACACATGCATATCTAATAAATGCCTTGTAAAGCTCAACAGAGTGGTTTGCAAATAAACCTAAAAAGCTGCTGAAGATGTCAGATTATGCTTACTTTGTGACCACATCCAAGATAGACAAAGGAGACACCCTCTATACATTCTGTATGATCAATCCCAAACTGAAGGGAGATCGTCACAAAAGTGCATCACCCTGCCACTTGTTTCACTAAGAAAGATCTAAGTAATCCCAGAAATGCCACCAACCGCTGTCTTCTTGCCCTTAGGAGCCTGTCAGCAAATACACAGGAAATTTCTTTGTTTTAAGACTAAACTTCAGCTTCAGTTCCATTTCACTCTTACAGTGTAGCAATTCTCTGTTATTTTTTCCATCAAGCCACCAAGTTTTGTGGTATTATTTGCAATACCAATAAGCTAAGCCATTCCTCTGTAGTTATGTGGGAGACATTTTATTATTGAGAGGTTTTGCAAGTAATACCCACAAAACTGGCCTTACATAAAAGAGTATAGCTTGTTCCAGAAATAAACAAGAGAAGACAAAAAAAAATTGATGCTTTATATTCAAGTAAATGATTTAATAAAAAAAAGTGCTCTGGACTAAGATCTGTTTCTCTGGTTGGGTTAACTAGTGAGAGAAATAAAATCCAAAACCTTTCTCTACCTAAACTACAAAGGTCCAACATGGTGCCTGCTTGACATCTTGCAGAAAAGTTGACCTTATCAAATGTATTTATATGAAGAAGAGTATCACGAAAAGAAAGGAGGTGGCATAAAACTATGCTGGCACTTGCAACAAGCTCATGGAACAGGAATAATTGGGAGAAAAGGATGAGGTCATTTAACTCGTGAAATCAAAAGAAGAGAAAGCTTATAAGTCAACAATTAGATGAAAAGACAAGAATTGCATTACTAGATGAGAAAGCAGTCACACAACTGGAGGGTAAGAACTCACCCCACTAAAACCAAAGACCACTGGAGACCACAGTGACCCTGAACTGGCACAGAATAACTATAGATGAAGCTTCTGGGGCTTTGGGAAATAGCTCAGTAGAATAAGTGCCTGCCTGGCAAGTGCAAGGTCCTGAGTTCAATCCCTGGGACCGCAAAAAAATAAAAAAGTGAAGCTTCTCAACAGAGGTGCTGCCTGGAAGGCCTGGGTGCTGACTCACAGATACTTTTGTAAGAGAGCTAGTCCTACTCATGCCTCATTAAGGAAACCACAGTTTCCTTTTTTTTAGTTTAGGACCTTGTTTTTATCATATTTACACACTCAGGCAGCACATTTGCAAATGCCAATGATGGTCATTCAATAAATGTTTTTCAAGTCATTACTGAGTTTTACTACCATTCCATACAGAATTAGGATCATAATAGTATTTATAACAGTCATGTAGCACTTATTATTGTACACTTATCAAACATCACATGAAAATTCATGTCACCTCATTAAATCAGTGTTGTTTGTAGTCAGTTATTATTAATTTTTTTGAGGGATAATTTGCTTCTATACAGCTTCTTAATAATTTGACAAAGCACACATGGCTAGTATGTTCAAACTCAGGTAGTGGGTATACAACAGGATGCATAAACTCACCTAAATAGAAGCAGAGTTTCAAGAATGGACTAAGGAGATAGGCTTTTTAGCCACATGGACACTGTTTCGGGATAGTCACATGTCGTGAAGTCACCACTGATGAAATTACTAATATGTAAACAACATAAAATGGTATCTCTGCCTACTCAGGTGCCAGATAAATATTTGGTAGGTTAATGCAGAACCATATTAGTAATCCCAACTAGTTGTCCAAGTCAAGGGATCGTGGAAGTTCATTTACTAGCAAGGAATCTGATCCTCTTCTTCTAGCAAAAGAAGCTGAAAAATAGTTAGATCCCTTGACTTGGGAATCACAACTTCTTCTCATATCAGTTTTTTGCACCTAATAAGAGTAAGACATCTCTTTGTTTCTCCCAAGACAGATTTGCTTCTGCAGGGAGCTCAGATTTTAAAATATTTAAATCCACTGTAGAAAAGTTCTGCCAAATAAAATATTCCCTGTTTATGTTTTACACAGCTCAAATGGTAATAAGAGCCATGGTATTGCAATAAAAAAAATGGAATTTTTGGAGGGGAGGTTGTAGTGCTAGGTACTGAACTCAACAGCTTTTGCATGCTATGCAACTGTTCTACCCCTGAGACACACACTCACAACCAAAAGAATGACTTGTTGATTCCAGAATCAAGCTTTGACAAAACCTGAAACCAGAGCCATCTAACCATGTTCCCATCCTGGGCTCTAGCTGGTGTGTAACACACACAATGCACTGTACATCGATGTACGTGTGAGTCTTTCTACCCTAATATAAATGAAGTACTGGTGGAGCATTTCTCTTTTTCACTGATTATTAGGGTTCTTCAAAGATAGTTTTTCTGGGGCCAGGAAACACTAAACTGTTTCTAACTAAGACATGAAGTTACCTATTTTTCACTTATATTTAGCTGTGTGACCAAGAAGCAAAATAGTAATAATAATAGAGTTGAAAGAGTCAAGAAATTCAATCTCAAATGAAAGAAAAATGCAGGTTCATTAGTACATATTTTCAAGTAAAAAAAAATGCTCATTAAAATGCCCTTTGTTAAATCAGCAGAGAATATTTATTGGGCTGTGAAACAAATGATTATATTTCCTCTAATGTTTTTACCACAAAATATAATTACATTTTAAGCCTTTAGGAAGATTTTTTTGAAAATGTTTCTTACATTATTCACAAGCTAATTTTTATTTAACAGTGATCTATTATTTATCTTACTTGCCAATAGTAGTTTGACGAAAGTATCTTATTTATGGCTTATGCATTAATAGGAAAGCTTAATGACAGTCAACCCAACTGACTGCTCTACCTCTCTCCATTAGAGTCCATTCTCCACTCAACGGCCAAAGTGATCTTCTAAGGTCATGCCTCAGATCATGCCCACCCTTTGCTAAGAAACGCTAGCAGCTTCTAAACAAGTTTTAATTCAAACTTCCATTCCTCATGAGGTCCTAGATAATGTGACTTCTGCCTCCTGTCTCTTCAAATCCTCCCACTTTCACCTCTTCACTCTTTGCGCCAGTTAAATGCCTTTGTTTGCCCCCATAACAAGAAGCTCACCTCCCACCACTCGCTTTTTGGCTGGCTCTTTCCTCTTCCCAACCATCCTGCCCCTGCATCTTCCTACAACTGGCTCCTTTAGGGCATGCAGGGCTAAGCTCACCATGAGGCCATTCCTGACCATCCAAAATAACCTTGTCCCCACCTTCAGTCCCACTGCCATCACTCTTGAAACTCAGGCTTTTTGTTGTTTACTTGTTATCTGTCTCTCTCCAATCTACCCTTCCCCTCTGCAAACCGTACAGAAGAATGGAACCTCATGAGAGAAGAGGTATTGCTGCTCTGGTCCAACACTCTGGTCCTAGCACCTTGAAACTGTCTGAAACAATAAGAATGCACTAAGAAAGACATGTGCTGACTGTATTTGTCAATATTAGTAAATATACTATATTTGTTATACTAATCAGTTCTCCCCTCACTGACACACAGTTCCTGACACTCACAATTTAAAGGAGGGAAGATGTGCTCGGGGTTCCAGGAAATTTAGTTCATGGTCAGCAGGCTCCCTGTCAGAAAGCTCACAACAGAAAGATGTGGCAGAGCACAGGAGCTCTGGTCATGGTGGCCAGGAAGCAGAGCAGGGGAAGGGGGCCAGAGCGCAGCAGGTACAGCACACATGGTCCCCAGGGTCGCGCCTGCATGACCCACCAGACACAGTCAGGAGCATGTCCCATGCATCTGTTGGACATTCTGATTGCAGTGAAGTTGATACATCGGGCTACACCGTCACATTTATATCTTAGTTTATCTACAGTGAATCTCACTCAGGTCCTATATTTGGCTCTCTCTAAAACTCTAGGGTTCTGACCACTTCCATCCACAGATATGCCTGGCTGTGGGTACCACCAGCAATGTATCAGTAGTAGAGCCATCTAATTTAGCAAACCACTTGAAATGCCAAACAGGCTGTGCAGTGAGAAATGAACACACTGTCCAGATTAAAGGTTGCTTTGTTGTAATCAAACTTCTGCAATGAGCACCTCAGGTCTGACAGATCTCCTGAAACACTAGGCAATTATTACTCTCCTCTCCATGGTGCTTTAACCTTCCAGTGACAGAAAAGAAGAGCAAAATCACTTCTCGGGGCAGGGTTGCAGAGGTAGTGCATAAAATCAGTGCTGATTGTTGTACTCAATGCTAGCTTGCAGAGCGGCCTAATGTTCTCTCAATTTTGGAAGTTTTTAACTTACAAATATAAATTTGAGACAATTTAACTTGAGGAAAAATTATAAGAAATTAGGGAAACTGTCAACCTTCTGGAAGGAAGAAGAGAAGCAAAAATTAGGGGCTGGGGAGATAGCTCAGTAGAATAAGTGCTCGCCTGGCAAGGACAAGGGCCTGAGTTCAATCCCCAGTTCTGAAAAAAAAAAAAACAAAGGAGAGAGAAGCAAAAATTATTTTCTGAAAGAAAATGATAGGAAGCAGCTTTTTTAGCAAGTTTGCTCAAAGGTTACCCTCAGCCAGGCCTATATCGGCATTAAAAAGACTACAGAAAGATCCTTAATTACTCATTTTATCTTTCTCCACAAATCACAGCCCACTTCAAATCTCTGGCCCATGTTATGGAAGAAGAATCATGGCTCACAACCAACGAATTTAGAATTTTAACTATGATTAAATGTTAGATAACTAAAATGAAATGCAATTTTAGATGTAAAATGTGGTCAGTCACATTGTACAACTGCTTGTGATGCTGAATGCGAAGGTCAGGTATTGCATGACTACATACTCTGGGTAAACCCTCTGAACACAGAGTCATAAATCTTTTCCTTGACTGAAGATGTATGCAAGGGAAAATCACACATTTTCCCTTGTAAACGTCTTCAGTCAAGGAAAAGATTTATGACCATATGTAATTCCCACGTATTAACGTCTATAAAACACTTTGAGCCTGGTCTGGCATATAGTAGAATATATATTTGTACATTTTTAATTAATTAATTCTCCCATGATGAAACAAAACTTCTAACAGGCTTACATCTAAAATGACCATCATAATAGTGGTTATTATAGCTCCAAAGGATGTATGACATTTTTCAAAAAATAACATTTAAAAAAACCAAGGCCTTATGTGACATCCATACTTAATAACAACCAGCATCTTCAGGGTGTTGTTTCATTCGCCCATTTCATCTGGGATTAAGGGAGCCTGACGGATGAGCTGCGTTTTTCCTGCACCTTTCCAAGCAGTGTACCAGACACTGGAGGAAACAAGTAGAAACATATGCCACTGGCTCTGCCACCAAGAGCTCCACATTCACTGGAGAGACGGGACAGTCACCAAGTAGTACTAATTATGAGTAGAGTCACATGCTCTGCTTTATCCGAAGGACAAGAGACACACGCAAACTAGAATAAACACAATAAGCTTCATTGAGAATAGGACAACTATAAGTATGAAAAGCCAAATCAAGAATTTCAGAATTGCAATTTATTTAAGTAAAACAGAACAGATGTGAGTCAGGAAAATGTACCCTAGTAACATTCTTCTCAAGACGACATTTGGGCCAACAGTCACATAGATACTTGATTACATTTTATGCTAATCCTTAAAGTTTTGGCATTTTGTTTATGAAAGACTAGACTTTCTTGAAGCAGTTTTGTATGGAAAAAACTGTTTAGTAACTTAATTGGCACTCACATGTGAGTGTCATGATTTTAATTATAAAGGTATTATTTAGGAAACTGTATTTACATGTACTTAAAGTCATGATAGTGCATTACTTTTTCCCTATGCTGGGAGGTATAAGCTTATCACTGAGTAGAGAAAATTAAAGCTGTATTCCCCTCAACTCAACACTAAGAAGGCTTCTGGCTATAACCCACAAATCCCAGTGATCTTCAGTAAGGTGACGTGAGCTTGTTCCAAAGATGAGAGCTTCATCCTTTGAGCAGAAACCTGGGGAGGTGCTCTGGCCTGCAGGTGGGAGGTAGCTGAGAAACCCCTGAGGACTCTATGAGTTCTGTGACTTTGCTCAGTATCTGCAACCGTAGGAAGTCATTCAACAATCACAGTGAAGCACAGATTTTTAATTGATTGTCACTTTCTCTTAATACTAGTTAGCAGAGAAATGATCTTGATGAGTTGAAATGAACTTGAGTTTTTGGTAGCTAAGTGAAATCAACCAAGAACTTCAAGAAGGAACTCGCCTACCTCGAGTAACATTAAGCCATCTTAATGTCAATTTGTATTCAAGGGAGAAAATAAAGAGGGCAGCTGAGAGGAAGACAATGATCCAGGCAACCCAGGCTACTCACTCATCTTTACAGTCCCACATGCATTGGCTTCCTAAATTGGCCATGTGGATATCTACACCAATCTAAAACTGACAAGTCAGAAGGGCTGGTCAAATGACTCAGTAGATTAAAGCTGCCTGCAAACAGGCCCAGGGGCCGGGGGTTCGATCCCCAGGCCTGCCATGCCGGCCCCACCCCAGGGGCGTGCTGAGAAGGCAACTGAGACTGGCATGGTGGCAAGCACTTGTAATCCCAGCTCTTGGGAGACTGTGAACAGGCAGATCACTATGAGTCTGATCTAGTAGTGAGACCCTGAGTACCCTGTAGACCCTTCCCTAAGATACAACAATAAAAAAGAAAAAAATAAAAATAAAACTATCTAGTCAGACTGGCTTTTGTATTATAACTGTGCAGCATAACCTAGACAAACCTGGAGCAGGTAATTAGGAGAAGATGGTCAATAGCACAAGATGGAATACTCCCAGTCAGACTGCTGTCCTCTCTGATCTATTGAAGCCCTTAGCAGCCTGGCCTTGACATCTTCATCCTTACAACAGTTGCTATTCACTTAGAGAGAAGCATGAAAAAGCAAAGCTCTCCTCAAAAGGCCATGCAATCAAAATTATTTGGATTTTGTTTGTTTGCTTTTTTGTTTTCTAGGGCCAGGGAGATCACTCAGCAGCATAAATTCCTGCCAGGCAAGTGCACGGTCCTGAGTTAGCTTCAAAACTATTTTACAAGTGCATAAATACCTTAATTTTTAATTATTTGGTATATGAGGCACTTTTCAACTCAGAGATAGTATAGTGGAAAACTATGGAAATTGTCAGAGATAACAAGTTATTATAAAAGTACATGAAGATTAAAATGTATCAGAAACTAATTCTGTGTTCACTGTAATGAATATAAGCATAATCAGAGAGATGCCAGTTGGGTTTTTTGTTACATTATAGGGGTTTTTTGGTCACACTTTTGTATTAGAAAATGCAAGTAAGAAAGCATTTATGGGCCAGCCAATAGCTCAGCGGACTAAAGCACCTGCTTAGGCAGACGCAGGGGCTGGGGATCAATAACCCCCACCCCACCCCCTGCATGTTGTGCCAGCCCCACCTCCAGGGCTCCATGAGAGGGCAACTGAGACTGGGCATGGTGATGCGCACCTGTAATCCCAGCACTTGGGAGGCTGAAAACAGGAGGATCACGACCAGTCTGATCTGTGTTGGAAGACCCTGTAGATCCTGTACTAACTACATTTTTTTAAAGTTAAAAAAAGAAGGCATTCATGTATTCTTTCTTTTTATATGCAATTCCCATCTAGCTTTTTCCAAAATGAGCATTTCCAATTTATGCAAGCCTGTAGGAATGCTAGACTGAAAGAAAATTTTCAGAAGTTTCCTCCTGATGCAGTTTTTCAAAATCTCAAACCAAAACTAGGCAGGTTTAGAACAAGCCCAGCCAGGTTAGGAGTACTGATGAGGGCCAACATCATCAGAGTCAACGTCAATCATGACACTGTGCAGAATGGTTTATCTTTCTAAACTGGGAATTTATCCACAATTTTCATGCCACAGACTCACTTCTGACTTAATTGCATACTTTGTCACTGAAAGAGATGCCAGAATAAAGGTATCAGGATAGAAATAGGAAAGTTGATCTTCACAGTTTTCAAGTGTCAAAACTGTGGCGCCAAGGGCCGGCCAGATAGCTCAGCGGATTAAAGTGCCTGCTCAGGCAGACAGGGCCTGGGGATCAAGACCCCCCGCCGCACCCCCACCCCCTGCATGCCCTCAGGGCGCACTGAGAGGGCTATTGAGACTGGGCATAGTGGTGCACACTTGTAATCCCAGCGCTTGGGAGGTTGAAAACACGAGAGTCACTACCAGTCCAATCTGTGTAGTGAGACCCTGTAGACCCTGTACTAAATGCATAAAAAGAATAATAATTTAAAAAAAAAA
>NDGN011418526.1:0-15750 GCA_002564285.1 Tympanoctomys barrerae
CAAGCTCAAGGGCCTGAGTTCAATCCCTGGTTCCACAAAAAAAAAAAAAAAAAAAAAAAAAAATGATTTTAGGGCTCAGAGACCAGATAGTCCAGTCTACAAAGGCTGTCTGTATGCTTGAGAGCAACTGGATCCAGCAGCAGCTCAGTCCAGGAAACTGGAAGCCTCTGAACAAGTGGTATGAACAATGCAGCCTCAGTCTGAAGGCCAGGAAGCTCCCTGGAAGGTCACTAGTGTGCGTATATGTTGAACAGTGAAGAAGTTAGAGTCCTAGTCAAGGGAAATAGCAGCAGCAGATGACCACTGCTCTCGTAGAGCTGAGGTTGAAGGCACAGACCAACTTCCTCGTTCTTCCCACTTCCCATTCTCTCTGTTATGCAAACCTACAGTCAGGACCAGCATTCCCCCTCTGTTTGCGGGGCCCAGATGCAATCATCTCTACAAATACCCTACAGACCCACCCAGAAGTACTTAGCTAACCTCCTGGTCATCACTCAGTCCAGTTGAGCTGATAATCAAGATTAACTGTCACAAGCATGTACCTGGGAGGGGACTTGCAGGGTCATGTATTAGTTCCAGGTTTAGCTTTCTGAGGAAATAGCTCAATGGCTGCAACATTTCACATTCCCCAGAAGATAAGGATTCCAATTCCTTTATATCATCATCAACACTTATGTTTTATTTTCTTAAATAAATTATCCTAGTAGATATCAGTTACTGTTTCATTATCATTTTATTTGCATATTTTAAGTGACTAATAGTATTTTGTGTTCAGCTTTTCTTATGTTTATTGACAATCTGTTTATCTTCTTTGAAGAAGTATCTTCTCAAATTCTTCCATTTTTAGAATGGATTGTCTTTATTAAAAGACAATAATAAGGTGTTTCATAGGTACTAACAGATATGTGATTTGCAAAATTTTTCATACCGTTGTGTAGATGCATTATATTATCACTTGAAGCACACATTGCTTTAGTTTGTTTATGTTGAATATATTAATCTGCTTAGGCTACCATAGACTTACTAGCATTTTTTTCCTTATACTTCTGGAGGCTAGGAAGTCCAAAATTGAAGTAGCAACTGACCCGATTGTTAGCTGTGTACTCTGGCTTACACGTTGAGGGTCAGGGCTTCAACATATAAATTTAGGAATCACAGTTCAGTTCATTGCTTCACATTTTCCTTTTCTTTCTTTCTTTCTTTCTTTCTTTCTTTCTTTCTTTCTTTTTTTGTGCTTTGGTGCCATATCTAATATACTGGTCACATATTCCAAGGTGGCAAAGATGTCCATTTGTTATATTCTAAGATTACTATGGTTTAGATCTTAGTGTCCTCAAAGGTCCACTGGGTTAAAAGCTTGCTCCCCAGGGAGGCATTTTTTGGAGGTAGTGGTACCATTACAAGGAGGGACTAGTGGAAGGTCTTTAGATCACTTGGAGTGTATCCTAAAGGATATTACGGCCCTCCACCCATTTCTCTTCTTTTATTTCACTTTCCAGTTTAGAGGATGTTTCAAATACTCATGAGGGCTGTTGATAATAATCAGAGCCGACATGCATAAGTCTTTTGGCAAAGTTTTGGTAGAGTTCGCTTTAAGGTCTGATTCACTTTTTTTACCTTTCCAGGGAACTAAGATCTCCAGTGCAGCATAGATGGTCTTTTATTCCTAAAGTCTTTGATATCTATCCCCTGAATTATTTGAGGGGTAAAAAGGGTCCATTGTCACTCTGAGGGGACTAGGGTAGTCCAAAGTAGGAGATCATTTCTTTGACTACCTCTGTACCCTCCCTGAACTGGTAGGAATCTCCTCAATCTGGCCTGTAAGGGTATCAATTAGGACCAATATTTGTTTAAATTTCCCACATGGTGGCATGCATGTAAAGTCTAATTGCCAGTCCTCTCTATGTATGTCCCTCTCCTCTGTACAGGTTCTAATAAAAGAGGTGGCTTGAGCTTGCCAGAGTTATTACAGACCTGTGGGGGGCAAGGGGTGTCATCAATGAAAACTATAACAACCATTTCCTGTGTAACATTTCTTCCCATGTGGAAAAGTCATGAAGGATTTTTATACCTTTTCACAGTGTCCTTTAAGGAAAGATAAGTTTGTTTTCTAACTACAAGCAAAGCCCCTTTTAATGGCCTCTTGTCCTAAGACCTACTTGTCTTCTTAGAGGGTAGAGAATGCTTGAGTCCAAGTCCCAATTTTCCTCTGAGATGTAAAGCAAACTCTTAGCTGGGAGCCCCTGTTCAAACAAAAAGAAAGTTAAGAACTTACAACATTCAATGGCACAAGATTAACATTAGCATTCGAAAAAGTACAAATAGGAATACAATGGATTGGGACTAAAGCAAATCCAAAATCCAGCAGGGCAAACATTAAGTCCTGTAGTTCCATGTGGAACATCCGAAGCAATCTGTGATAAATTGTGAGCTCCAAAGGCTTTCTGAGGCTCCACCCCTACAGCACTTCTGGGGGTTGTAGCTCCCATGGCTTCTTAGGCCTGCTTTGTTCTCTTTTTGCAACGTTCCTTAGACAATTGATCCATGTTCTTGGCTTTTCTGAACTTCTAGGGGTCTCTACTGCACTTTAAGCTTCTCCTTCACAGCATCACATGCTTTCCTTTTAGAGGCACACTGCCTGACCTCTTAGGCCTCCATCTGAAATCGAGATGGAAGCCTTCCTAACCTCAGAACTCTTGTATTCTCCATCTGTCCCAAATCAATACCATATAGATGATGCCAAGATCTGCTGCCAGCTGGATCACTAGCCAAGTATTCTCTCTTGGCTATAGGGATTAAGTGCCTGGATTGCTGAGCACTCCGACCCTAATTCTGAGGAAAGCATTCTCTATAGTGCTACCATTCTGGAATCTGGTATGGCCTCTGCCACCATTCTGGAACATGGCACTCTGTGGCTTTGTTCTCAAAGCAAAGTCTTTCACTTTTGAAGTTTTGAGGGGCTGGGGAGATGGCTCAGTAGAATAAGCTCTTCCCTGGCAAGAGTAAGGGCCTGAGTTTAATTCCCAGTTCCACCAAAAAGAAATTGGGGGTTCAGGGAGATGGCTCAGTGGAATAAGCACTTCCCTGCCAAGCACAAGGACCTGAGTTCAATTCCTGGTTCAAAAAAAAAAAGTTTTGAGGGTGGAAATTTACTTCTTTTGATGCCCTCAGACCATCTTTTCTATTCTCCTGTTCCTTCTCGGCAATGGCGATCTTCCCAACTCTATCTTTGCATTCCACATCTTTATTGGAACTTCCTTTCTAGCCAAATTCACATTTTAAATCATCCTGCTGGGCTCTTTGCTCTTGATTCTCCACATATATCTGACTGAAAGCCCCAAACAATGGCTATGCCACTGCCTCAAGATTTAATTCCTTGAAATTTCTTTTTTCAGATTAATCAGTCTTCCACCCTTAATCTTAGTCTCAGGTAAAGTCTCTGGACATGAGCAGAATGCAAACAAACTTTCTGTCAATCCATAGCATATATCGTCTGGATTCCAGGGTTCTATGCAGTGCTTCTTCCCAGCAGAAACCACCCGCCCCAGCCTAGTCATTACAGGCAGGATTTCTATCAGCCTTCTGGTCATCTGAGTTTTCACTAGAATCTTCCATACAGAACAGCCAAAGGCATTCCAGCGCTTCTCTTCCAGGTGACATCTCTAAACCCTTCCTATCTCTTCCCATAAGCCATTCCCAAAGGCTATTGAACTCCATGGTCAGGTAGAGTCACAACAAGGACCCCACTTTCAGGTACCAAATTCTGTCTTGGTTACTTTTTTCTTGCTGCTGGGACAAAATACCTGATGAACAAAATTAAGGAAGGAAAGGTTGACTTAGCTTACAGTTTGTAGAGGTTTCAGTCTGTAATCAGCTGGCTCCAAGGCAGAGTGACACATGGCAGAAGGCAGCAGTTCATCATGGAAGAAGACAGAAAAAGCAATGAGAGCAAAAAGGAAAGATCAGCAGAGGCAGAGAACAAGACTCTTTGCCTTCCTTATATTGCATTCAATAAGCATATATCTATGCTTGTAGCACTCACACTCATAATCCCAGCATTGGGTCATGAATTAATCACAAACTGTATAAGCCCTCCCCAGTGACCCAATGACTGCATGAGGCTTTGAGTGGACTAGACACAAACCATAACACTCAGGAACTGGGAATAAAATTAGGGTCTTGAGGGAGTTTTTTCCTATCATCAGTGTTCAAGTAAGGGATATAAGCTCTAATTTTTGAGCAGAGGTCTTTGGAGGAAGGGGTTTTGCCTCACTAATCTGTAGAGAACTGAAAACCGTACAACCTACCTTTCCATTTCTCTCTTGGAGAATAGAGAGCTATTCTCATCAGTGAACCACACTCCCCCAGGGGCTTGGAGGTGCCGGTCACTGATGTTCTGCCTGCTTGTACAGGTTTGGGAATTTACCTGCTCAGAAGGGTAACTAACCTCCGAGGATATAGGCATCAGTAAAGAGGGACTAAGAGTAGTCCAACTCTCTATGGTAACCACTGGAGTATCTAAGAGCATGTCCTGGCAAATCTCAACAGGTAAAGAACAGTTTTGGCCTTTGCCAGATTTGGAGAATTATCCCCAATTTTTTTAGTAAATCTCTTCCTAAGAAGGGAGTAGGACTGAGACAATTAAAAGCTCATGATTGAACATCTGCCCTTTGAACTGACATGTCAAAGCAGGAGTAAAGAAGCTCCAACTAGTGTTCTTCTTAGGAGAGTTAAAAAGAGAGTAAGCCACTTTGGCATAACTGAATCTGCTCACTCTACAGTATTCCAGAGAGCCTTGCATGAGATAGAGATATCAGTGGACAGAGCTCTGAAGATTTCCCTGGGCCCCCACAGCCTTCTTTGTAAGTGTAGGAGGTGAGGATTTTGGCTGGCCTAGCCCGTCTCAGAATGAGGACAGAGCATCCTCCATAGCCATGAATCAGGCACATCAGCCACCTGGCACAGGAAGCAGGGACAGCCTGGCTGGTGGTATGTGTGCTCATGTGCCCAGTGTCCAATTTCCTTGCCTTTCTACAGCAACTCATTCCCTACCTGGCCTTGAGTTTTCCCTTAGGTAACTTCAGAAGCACAGGTAATTGTGACAATTATAATTTTGGCCTCTTTTTCTCAGCTTTTTTCCTTTTATCCTCATCTAAATACCAATGTTTGAACCCAGGAAATGCCACATCTAGCAATTGGATTATAGGGACCTGGGGAATAGCAAGTGGCCAGAACAAAATGGATATCTTACCATGATAGGTCAAGGGCAAGGGTTAAAGTTTGAAACCCATCTGCAAATCTATCAGGAGCTTCTGAAAATTGGCCTAAGCATTCTTCGCATTGTTGAGTATCTGCCACTGAAGAAAGAACCTGAACTCTAGTAGTCCCTGCTACTCCCTGGGCCTCTCTTAGAGGAAAGGTGGGCTGTGAGTTAGCAGAAACTCCAATCTAAGTGTGTCCTGTGGGGCTTGAAGCTGTTAGAGAAACATGAGGAAAGGCTAGGGAATACCAGGTCTCTCCAGGTGCTAGCCTCTGGTCAAGTTCCTGTATATTTACTGGCCTGGAGGATTATAAGAAGGAAGGTGAGAAGAAGACCTTTTGTGGTTGTTTTCATTAAAAAGGTGAAAGAGACCTATATAACCCTCAGAGAAAGGTGAGCATCTGAGGACAGGATCATCAACTATCAATTTCCTTTTCTTTGGAGATTTAGTTCTGGAGCCTCTCCAGAGATACAGAGCATGAACATAAAGATTTTACATCACCTCTTTCACCTTTAACTGAAGAACAGTATGTAATTTAGGCTGCCATCTTTTTCCATTTCCTAGTTTGTACTGGTCCCAAACAATATTGTAATAGAAGATAAGCTGTTCTTTTTTCTATTATCAGAATCAAATTATTTCCAAATTTTGAGAATACGGCCTAATGCCAAGATTGCTGAGATCTGCAGGGTGCATTGTGGGGCCTATAGAGAGCAAGAAAAGGGAAGCTCTGTGGTCCTTCAGATTCAGTTGTAGGACTTACTGAACACCTCTTGCCAAGATGTACCAGCACCTTCTTTTTATTTTTCTTCTTTTTCTTCAGAATTCTCCATAGCCTGAGGCCCACCATGACTATCTCCAGAGAAGGGTGGAGCCCCAGGGGATCCAGCCAGCCTCTTGATAAACAGGATTCCTTCCATTTATCCCAATAAGAAAAACTATGGTAGGTAGTAGAGGTAAAGTGCCCTTTTTAGCATTTGAGAGAAAAAAGAAGTTCTCAGTGCAAGGATTGCTGTAGTTTTGTATACTTTCAACCAGGTGAGTTGACCTTTAGTCGGTGTCCCCTTGCTCTGCTCAGGCTCTAAATTACCTGAATTCTGTCAGGAGAAGCAGAAAGTCTGTCCTTCTTCAGAAGAAAGGAAGAGAGGAGTCTCTTTTACTCCCTGAAAGCAGAGGTTTTTAGAGACTTAACAAATATGGCAGGGAAAGAGTAACACTTGGAGGTAAAGGTCCTTCTAAGGCAAAAGTGTAGATGAGCCTGAGCACAGAAAGGGGTAAGCTGGGGCAGAGGTAGGCAGGAGAACAAGAGGAAGAAAGGCTAAACAGACTCTGGCAGCCCCACTCCATGGGTGACCATGGAGGACACCACAGCGAGCTTCTTTCCTGGACATAGCCCCACACAGCACGGCCCTTTGTGAAAACATGTGGGGGAGCAGATTCTGGAGGAGATGAGGCCAGGGCAGCAGTCCCTGCAAGTGTGCCTGGAGCAGGACTGAACGCATAGCACAAAGTGCGGCCAGGCTATCCCATCACTCCACAGTGGGAAGCAGGGCAGCAGGCAGTCAGCCTTGGGCTGCTACTGGGGAGACCCGCTTCCACTCATCTTTTTTACCTCCCACTGGCTTCACCATTACTATGTAGTCAGCATCTGGGCCTTCCCAGGTTCCTCTTGTCCTGTACAAAGAATTGGACAAGAAACACAGAAGAGGTAGTAGGTTTTACATTTATGAGAGGTAGAAGGGAAAAGCAGATTCTGCAAGAGCAAGAGTAGACCAACTGAAGTAGGGAAAAAAGTACCCTCTGCATAGTGCAAAGTGAGCTACTGAAAGAGCTGACGGTGGCAAAAAAGGTAGAGGCGGCCAGCTTTTATGTCAAAAACCTGCTTGATTTCATGCCAGGGGAATTGAAGACAGCATTCTCTGATTTGGTCCCAGGGCAGAGCTTGGATATATGTTCTGGGTTTCCATAACTGGCAGGTCAAACCCACTTGCCCAGAGCCACTTCAGTTTCTTAGGCTTCCAATTTGCATAATATAGTTTTTTTTTCTATAATTTTTCCTTTACTCTATTGGTCTTTTTGTACTGCAAATGTTACCTCTAGGTATCATAAAGTTTGATCTTGCTTTTTTCATCTGGCCAGATAGTTCCTTTTAACTGAAGCATTTTGTCTGTTTAGATTTAATATAACTTTAAGGCCTTCATGATTAATTCTAACATCATTTCTTTTCTTTCTTTGTTTCTGTTGGTTCCTGTATAGTCAGGGTTTGCAAGGGAAACTATACAGGATATATAATTTATAAGATTATTTTATACTAGTAAAATACAATGAGAGTACAGGAAATCTGTCTAACCACCAAAGAATCAATCCAGCTCAGGGCCCGCATCCCATGGCAGTTTCCTACATGAGTCCAGCTAAAGACCTAGAGCCCATGACAATGTCTCATGCAAGTCTGTTCCATGGATTTGTGCTAGGAAAGCCAGAAGGTTGGTGGTGGAAGCTAGAAAGTCTGTGCCAGTGAGATGAAGATCTGTGTCAGCAGGCTGAGGGATCTGCACTGGCCAGGGAGCAATGCTCAAAGTCAGGACCAAAGTGAACCATAGCCATTCTCAGTGACAACAATTTCTCAAGCTCCTCTCTCAAAGAGAACAGTTGAGTTCATTTCAGGAAAGCCAACGTGACAAGCTCCCAAAACCTCCCTAGCAGTACCACTTCTTCTTCTCCAGTTCTCTTCCTTATGTGGTGGCAACGATCCTCAGGTGAGCCTCCCGCACCATGCTGGCTCAGTTCAGCTGAACTGTGTTATGAGTTGACCACCAGTTGTTAATATACCACAATCCCATTTTATGTCATTTCAGTTTGCTTTTGCCAGTCCTCACTTAGTTTTCACTTAGTTTTATTGTTAGAATATTTCTTTTGTTATGGCTTGTGTCTAGATTCCCCTTCCCCTCCACCAAGCCTCCTCAAGACATAGGTGAAGCTTTTCAAAGGTTGCTGGATCTACAGTCTGTGATGCTGGGATTGATTCATGGTGAAGTGCTAGACTTGAGAGTGCTAGGATCCAGGGTTTGAGTGCTACCCAACCTAAAGTGTAGCCTGCCTAAAATACAAAGAGCAGAAAAAAGCTAGCTGCTTGCTTGCTTTTGCTGCCTTCTGCCTGCCCTGCTTTGCCATGGACTGTTTCTCCTCTGAATTCCCCTCTGCCATGCCGCCCAGCTTGGAACCAGCCAATCATGAGTTAAAACCTCTAAATACTGTGAGCGAATAAGACTTTCTTCCCTTGGCTTGTGGATATATATTTGCCTCAGCAATAAGTAACTAAGATGGTTTGTATCCATTTGCCTTGCAGCTATGCCTTTTGTTTTACTTTTGAAAACAATGTATGAATTGATGAAATGATTTCTTAATTGAGAATCAGTTTCATAAACCTTACACCAGCCATGCAATTCCCTGAGTAGAAGATATGTGCAAAATTAGTACAAGGAGAATGAAGAACGTAAATCCAGGTTCTCTACCTCTACTATGGTGGAGTATGAAGTTGGAGGAGCCAGAAAAATAGTGTAGGAGACATTGCCAGAAAAGTACAAAGAAACTTGGAGAAGAAACATTGAAACAAAACACATTTTATTTTCTCTTTCAGGTTCTTACACTAGGGAGACAATGCAACATTTACACATGCGAGTCTGATTTATTTCACTTACGAGAATTGTTTCTAGTTGCCTGCATTTATCTATATAAGCCTTGAAAGGAGAAAAGAAAGAAGGAAGAGAATATATATATATATATATATATATATATATATATATATTCCAAGATAATTGGAATTGTAAGCCAAGATAATTGTACAACTAATTTCTATTAGTTTATTGAAAGGGATACTGAATGCTTAATTTTTTTACATGGTTTATATGGTTCACATTGTTCATTTTACATGGTTATATCTGATAATCTGAACAATTACTTTGAAGATAATGATATGCAATATAATAGCCACTGTGGTATTCCTATCATCTTATTTTTTGAAATTCCAAATTGTTTCTAATGTGTTTTTATTTTTATTCTCTTAAAAAAGGCACAAAAAGCAGATAGCACTTTCCAAGATAGAGACAGTGGCCAAGGGGACTGGGATAGACATCTCTAAAGAAGATGTACAGTGGCCAGTGGGCCCAGGAAAATGTGCTCAATTTCACGAGTCATTAGGAAAATGCAAACCAATACTACGATGAGATGCTACTTTACTGTAAGTAGAAGGACTACTATTGAAAAGAAGATAATAAGAGCAAGTGAAGTGACAGAGAAACTGGAACCCCCGTGCATCGCTGGCAACAATGGAAGGCAGTGTGACCACCATGGAAGATGGCACAGTAGTGCTTCAAAAAAAAAAACCAAACACACAGAAAATCATACAATCCAACAATTTTACTTCTAGGTGTGTATACTAAAGAATTAAAAATAGGAAAAAAAAAAGACATTTATGCACAGTGTTCATAGCAGCATTGTTCACAGTATCCCGAATGTGGAAACAACTTGTTCTATTGTTGGATGAATGAATAAATAAGCATAATGTTGTATATACATAGAATGCAATATTACCGAGCTTGAAAAAGAAATGACACTATGCTCTGTGAAACCACCTGGGCACAAAAAGACTAATATTGTACCTAAGAGCAGTGAAGTCCATCAAAACAGCAGAATAGTTGGTTGCCAGGAGCTGGGCAGAAGGAAGGAATGGAGAGTTATTGTCTTACTGGTACAGCCGCAGTTGGAACTGAGGAAAATGTTGTGGGAACAGGGTGTGGTGTTTACACGCCAGTGTGAACGTGCTTGGTACCACTGACTTATACACTTAAAATGACAACTCTATCTGTGCCTTCCCAAGAAGGGCGCTGCACTCCTTATTTTACAGATGAGGAGAACAAGGCAGAGACACCATAGAACTTGCTTAATGTTGTAGAGCTAGAAAAGAGCAGAACTAGGATTTGCAAACATACAGTGACAAAAGGCCTCTGCTCCCGAGCCATTACCTGTCTCCTTCAAAGATATTCACTGTGGCAATGTTTTATAATAGCAAAAGTAGATTAACTAAGTATCCCCAAATTTGGCTCAACTGTAGCTCATTCATTTGGTATATTATAGAACTATTAAATTTATATTTTTAAAAGTGTTTTTAATGGCATGGATAACTTGTCTATAATTTATTTACACAGTAGGTGGGAACATCAGTATATAAGATGAACTTAAATTAGGATCCTGCTTTTATTTTTAAAATATATACATATTTAGTTTAAGTATATTTAAACATTTAAGCATTAAAGGAAGTGATGATATCCAAGTTGTTTGCCATGACTTTGACAGATCTGGCAAGTGGGAAGAAGGTATTTTATAGAACACACCTCAGTTTAGATTTGCTGAGTGTTTTCTCATGATTATATTGAGATTATGGGTTTTGAGGAAGAAGGCTCTAAAATGAAGCACCTGACAGGGTTTGTTTGTTTGGGTTTTTTTAAACCCTTCTTCTTGGTCTTTGGTGCTAACATGATGGTATGCACATTGTGAATTTTCAAGAAGTCAAGATATTTCTCATAGAAAAAAAAATCAAAGGATACTTTTCTCCAGTAGTCTTTGTTTCTTATACACTTTTCATATCCATCATATTTTCTAATCATGTGTCTGGCTCGCTTTATCCTAAACATTTTAAAGGTGGCTCAGCAGTAAAGAATCTCTGCCTTCTTCTTGAGCAGCGCACCTTTTGTTAGGAGCAGAAAGAGAAGCTGGCCTCACAAGATGACTAACATGGGCCTTCAACCCCCAGCTGCCCTTAAACTGAGGCAGCAAAGACATTGCAAATGGGTCTAAACTCAATTGGCTTTGTGGCTGTCAGCGCCTTTTTAGTGAATGACAGAGGCTTCCAATGATGAGAGGTACCAGAAGCCCACAGATAACTCTTGTCCAGCCACTCGCTGCCATGAGAGAAAGGCCTTGGGATATTGCTCAGGGGTAGAGGACTTGCCTAGTGTGCGAGGAGGTTCTGAGTTCTCTCCCCAGGATGAGAGAAAGGAGAAAGAGGTGGGAGAGAGGGGGAGGACAGAATTCAAGATGGAGAAGAGCCAAAATGTGGAGATGGATGAGACTGACGGTGAGGCATTGGAGAAATGTCTAGAAAGGAAAATCTTAAGTGGAACTTGACAAGATGAAGAGCTGCCCATCCATTGGACACTGAGAGGAGAAAAGCTTCTCCAGGGAAGGACACAGCCAAACAAGGACAGAGAGGAAAGAGAGAAGGTGGTGACAGTTGGAGCCTGAAATCACAAGGGAGGGTTGGTGGGATTAGGGACTGGAAAGGAAAGAGATTGCAGGTCTCGAAGGATCATACCAGACTGAAAAATGTGGATTTGATCCCGTGAGAAACAGCCAGCTGAGGAGTTTAAATCACATTTAGAGTGCATGGTCAGGTTGACATTTTCAAATATCTTGGCAGCCATGCAGAGGGCAGTCAGTTGGGAGGCAGAAAAGCAGACACCGCAGTGACCACGTAGGACGGACTGTAACTCAGCAATCTGACAAGAGATGTGCGTTTCTATGGTGAAGAAGTAGCAGGAAAGTGACCTTCTCAAGCCTGGGATCTGTGCCAGGTTGTTTTCTAAATGCTTCCCATCTAGTAAGTCTTCCCATCCTCACAATCTTATGAGGTAGATACAATTAGCATTTTATTTTAGACATGAAGAGAGAGCGCCGATAAGGCTGCTGGATAAACAACCACACACACAGCCTTATTTGAATCAGAGATAAAGCACAACTTTTCAAATGTCAGTACCTTCCATGTAACATTTTATTTATTAAATCTGGTATCATGAGATCCAGAAAGATTAAGTAAGATGTCCAAGCTACCAAGTGGCCCCTGCTCCTGACCAAGCTCTGCTGCTTCTGCAGGGGTGCAGGTAGGCTCCTAGCCAACAGTAAAAGGAATTTCTGGGGTGGAGCTCTGACTGGGCCATTACAGTTAATCTCAGGGAGACGTCAACTATCATTTCACTCTGTGCGCTCTCAGAGCCATACTTAGAACAGGTCTGCAATCCTCTCCTAAGCCATCCTAATGCTTAGAGCAAATTCCATACCTTGTGACTAAGTCACTAAATCCCCAGAACTCCAAAAGCTTCTCTTCCCTAAGGGTTTTTGGAACCTTCCTAAGGGTTTCCAGCTCTCTGTTCAATTGAACGCTGTAATTAGAAACTTATTCAGGCCTGGTCTGCAGACAATATACATTGACTGCTTTACCTACCTGTTGCTACTGGCCTGGGACATAACATGCAATTTGAAATTGAATCATCTTAAGAGATTTAACAAGATTTTATCTGAGATGAAAAATGCAATTGTACTTTCAACATCAGAATTCTCCAGACATTCAGCATATGTTAAGAATTTATTTGCTTTTGTTTCATTGTTCCAGGAATCAAACTCAGGACCTTGCACTTGTGAGGCATGTCCTTGTGCTACAGAGCCATCCCCCAGCCCTTAGCCGATGAATGCTAGAGTTCAGTACTAACAGTGAGGCATAGAACAGGATTGCTACCCGAAGAGATTAATACTCTTATGAGTCTGATGAAAAACAGACCCAGGACAATGCAGCGAATGTTATAAGGACAGACTATGGAGGAGGATGTAACAGTCTAGCACCTGGGCATTCTCATGCTGCCTGGGAAGCCATTGGGATTATGAGAATCTGGCTACAAGTGGTGTGATTCTGACCCCCTCTGTAAGTACTGTTGGAGACTTTGTTCCTGCACAGACCTGGGAATCAGGCTCTCCTGTATTTAAATAAGAGTTCAGATGAGTGCTCTGTACTTTACGGCATTGAAGAATAAACAGCTTTCATACTGAATAGTAAATGCAGGGAATCTGGAAGGAGAAATAGCTTTCTAGGTAGGGTCCAAAGGGAAGGCACTAGAAGACCCCACAGGAAGGGCACGGAGCTAAAAACAGATACATACTTAGAAACAATTCAAAACCTTGGTATGTTGCAGACCCAATGGTACACAGAGAAGCCACTGTCCTCCCTGGAACTAAATGCTATTTTGAGTTTGATTTTCGCCATTGTTATGAATTTTTCATAATAGTTACGCAGACATTTACAATAGAAACAATGTAAGATTGTTTTCATGCTCTAATACTAATGCATTTTTACAATATACAAAGTACATATTTTACTACTTTATTTTCCAGTTCAACATTATGGTTTTTGTGGTATATCTGTGCAGTACACCAGGCTCAGTCCAGTGTTTGTTAGTTTGTTTTGCTGAAAAGGGAACCCAAGACTTGCACATGCTAAGCATGTACTCTTCTACTGAGCTAGAGTCCCAGACCCATGGTTAGTTCATTTTTAACTATCATAATATAGACAAAATGCCTTTTACATAAAGAGATATGCATAAGTCTTGTCTTTATGGGTAAAGTAATACTGCTTGTGTTTAGATGTGTCCCCAATACCTCATGCAGTCATTGGTGGAGCTTCTTTAGAGGTGGTAGATCTAGCATATATGATGCTAGAGTTGATTCATGGTACAATGCTAAGATCAAGAGCATTAAGATTAAAGGTGTAAGTGATAGCTGCTCCAAATATTCTAAATAATATATAAAACATTTTTAAAAGTTGTAGATGTCCCTTGTTGCTTTGCCATCTCCTGAGTGACATAAACCATTTCACCTCTACAATGCCTGTCTGTCTTGCCCCCTTGCCTTAGAGCGAACCGATTATGTACTAAAACCTCTACAAACCGTGAGCCGAATAAACCTTTCCCCATTTAACTCTGAGTGTCAGGTATTTTGTCTTAACAACAACAAAAAATAGCTCAGACACATATGTAAAGAGTTTATTAAAGAAAAATTCTGAAGCCAGGTGTGGTGGCACATGCCGACAGTGCTAGCACTCAGGAGGCTGAAGCAGGAGGAATGCAATGAGTTTGAGACCAGCCTTGGCTACATAAGCAAGTTCGTGGCCAATACACATTACATAGTGAGACCCTTTCTCAAACTGAAACAAAAATTCTGAGATGCTCTAAATTTAATTATAAGGGCTGGAAGATGGGAAGAGAGATAAAGGAGTGTGATCCATTAGCAGCAGTGGATCAAACCAACAAAAGACTGTACACTGCTGAATATATGTAGCAACCTGGACTCCAGGCTGTCATCCACCAGGTGAGCCTACATCCTGCTTTTGAATGAAATTGTTGGATTACCATAATGTGCTAATTATCCAAGAATGAGTACTTTTTCGTGGACTGTCCCCCTTCTCAAACTTAACCCACTTTACATCCTGCTGTTCCCATCTACAACTAGCTAGGCTCAATGTAAACACTATCCTTTCCTACTCCTGAATTTTTCTTGTAAAAATATTCTTTGCTCTACATCCAGTGAATGTTTTTCCACTTTCAATGAGTCTTGCAGCTGGTAGTTGGGGGATCTTGTCCCAGGGCCTGGTCCTTACCTGGCTGGCACCTGTAGCAGTTCCACAAACACCTTTATTTCAAAGATTGCTACTCCTCAAGCATTTTGGTGTAACAGTTGTATATATCCTGCACACTGTTCCTTGGTTAGTTATCTGTATCTACAGTTTTTCTCCCAAGCTTTGGCTGTCTTTTTCATGTCATTTATGGTGTCTTTTCTTGTACTTAAATTTCAAGTTTTAGTATAATTGAACAAGCCCGTGTTTCCCTTTTCATTTTGTACATATACCTTGGATTTTATTCCCTTTACTGATACTATCATGGTATCTTCCATTTTACTTCTAAAGATTTCAAAGTTTGGAGTCTTTCATCTGAATGTGATTTTATGTTTTCTTATTGACAGTCTGCTTCCCTATAGCGATTTATTGGATACTCCGTTCTTTTCCTCTGTACTATGGCGTCACTTTGTCCATAGGTCAAGATTGTACGGGTCACAGTCTGCTGCTTTCCTGTCTGTTAGCTAGTGTGTCTTTTTCCACTCGTAGCCACACAGTTGTACTGACAGACTTTAATGAGGGAGCACAGCAGAGGGGGCAACACTTCCAATAGCCTGGAGAGTCTCCACACTCTTCTGCATCTTCTGCATCAACTCTGAAATCATCTTGTCAAAGTTATACTTTCTCTCTCTGTCTGTCTCTCTCTCTGTCTCTCTGTGTCTCTTCTCTCTCTCTCTCTCAGACACACACACACACACACACACACACACATTGAAGTGATGATTCCCACTGCACTAAACCTATGAATAATCTGTGGGGTGGGGAAGTTTGCACCTTTAAAATAAGCATCTCAGGGTCTGCAAGATAGTTCAGCAGACAAAGCATCCGCTTTGGCAAGCACAGAGACTAGGGTTTGATCCCTAGTCTGCCATGCCAGCCCTGCCTCTGGGGCTTGCTGAGCCAGCGATAGTGCCCAGGTGGTGGTGCATGCCTATAATTCCAGTGCTGGGGAGGCTGAAAACAGGAGGATCACTACAAGTTTGAGCTGTGTAGTGAGAC